>JABXWE010008564.1:0-22456 GCA_014611495.1 Limonius californicus | reverse complement strand
TAATACCTGTTTTGCAGAGTTTTGTACAAAATTTGGAACAAAAGGTTGACCACAATCTTGTACAAAATTCTGTTCCGTGTAATACCTGTTTTGCAGAGTTTTGAAGAAAAGGTTAACATAATTTTGTGCAAAATTCTGTGCCGTGGAATACCTGTTTTGCAGAGTTTTGTACAAAATTTTGAAAATAATTTTGTACAAAATTCTGTGCCGTGTAATACCTGTTTTGCAGAGTTTTGTACAAAATTTTGAACAAAAGGTTGACCACAATCTTGTACAAAATTCTGTTCCGTGTAATACCTGTTTTGCAGAGTTTTGAACAAAAGGTTAACATAATTTTGTGCAAAATTCTGTGCCGTGGAATACCTGTTTTGCAGAGTTTTGTACAAAATTCTGTGCCGTGTAATACCTGTTTTGCAGAGTTTTGTACAAAATTTTGAACAAAATTGTGCCATATAACAAGACACAGAATTTTGTAAAAACACTTCTTACAAAATTTTGTAAAAACACTTCTTACAAAATTTTGTAAAAACACTTCTTACAAAATTTTGTATTAAATTCTATGTCGTGACATACAGACCTAATAAAAGATTCAATAAATCACATGTATCTCACAAACCACACTTTCTTATTCAGGAATTTTGTAAAATGGCTCTATTAAATTGGTAGGTCAATTGCTTAGCAGAAATAGTAAATGAGTACGAAGGAGGCTCTGCTGCAAGTCTTGAAAAACTGGTTATTTTTATTGGGGTGTAGGGGCCTGGATGTTTAATAAATCTATTAAAATAAGTTTACCATAAATAGTATATAAATATAAATAAATCTGAATAAATAATCTTTTTCAGACCTTACGACGCTAAGAATCCATTCCTATCCAAAATCAAAATTAACCGGGAGCTTCACAAAAAGGGAGAGCGCTCGTGCATGCACCTAGAATTTGATATTGAGGGCTCCAAGATGCGTTATGACTCAGGTGATCATTTGGCCATATACCCAGTTAACAACTCTGAATGGGTTGAAAAGATTGGCAAACTAACGAACACTGACTTGGATGTCATCTTCACCTTAATCAATACTGATGAGGAATCCAGCAAAAAGCATCCCTTCCCTTGTCCATGTTCTTACAGAACAGCTCTGACCCACTACCTGGACATCACAATGAACCCTAGGACTCACGTTTTGAAGGAACTGTCTGAATACTGCAGCGACCCTGCAGAAAAGGAGAAATTGAAGCTGATGTCGAGTACTTCACCTGAAGGCAAAGCCCTTTATCAGCAATGGATTATCCAGGACAACCGCACCATTGTCCATGTCCTTGAAGATCTGCCTTCTTGTAAAGCTGCACTGGACCATCTTTGTGAACTTCTACCTCGTTTACAACCTCGTTATTATTCCATCTCTTCGTCTCCAAAATTGTACCCAAATACTGTTCACGTTACTGCAGTTGTTGTGGAGTATGAAACGCCCACCGGACGCACAAACAAGGGTGTTGCTACAACTTGGTTAGCTGTGAAACACCCTGAACCAGGCATAGAAGCACCAACTGTACCGATATTTATCAGAAAATCACAATTCAGACTGCCAACCAAATCTCAAACTCCAATTATCATGGTTGGACCTGGTACCGGGGTGGCACCATTTAGAGGGTTCATTCAAGAAAGACAGTTCTTGAAGGATGAGGGAAAACCACTTGGGGAGACAATTTTATACTTTGGATGCCGTAATAAGGCAGATGATTTCATTTATGAAGATGAATTAGTAGATTACGAACAGAAGGGAACTTTACAGATGCATCTGGCATTTTCTAGGGACCAAGCACAGAAAGTTTATGTTACTCATATGTTGGAGAAAAATTTGGATGAAATATGGAGAGTTATAGGAGAAAATAATGGTCATTTCTATGTTTGTGGGTAAGTACTTCCGCTGACCGTATTAAAATGGCTTAAACTAAAAAAAAATTATTTTAGGGATGCACGTACTATGGCGGGTGATGTGCACAAGATAGTTTTAAAATCTATAATGGAAAAGGGCCAACTGAATGAACAACAGGCCACAGCTTTCTTGAAGAAAATGGAGACCCAAAAACGATACTCTGCCGACGTCTGGAGTTAATCATTCTTTTTCTTTAGTGTTAATAAATTAAGTGCTATCTCTTTATATAAAATCGACACAAATGTTTCGGAATATGATGTGCCTTACTCCAATCACCAATTGTGTTATATGAGCATTATTTTTACACTGGGCAAAGATGAGTGCAATGTGAAAATGCTGAATGTGCATTCTATTTTAATAAGTGATAATGTCGATGTATAAGAGACAATCTTGTAAGAATTTGTACTGCATGCAATTCCATTTTATAGATTTTATGCTATTATTTGTTAACGGTTATTTAATATAGACGACGTTTATAATTTATATTAATAAGCTACTAGTTGTTGTTTATAACTTAAGATAAAGGAAGGGTTTCTTGCATTTCACACTTTTGTACACTACATAAAACAGCGTGAAAGAGTGTTTTTAATAAAGAAAACTGAAAAAAATGTGTGGTATTTTTCTTATATTTGTCTACTACACTGTATCTTATGATATCCTACCAACAATCAGTGGCGTGCGGTCCATGAGTGCAAGGGAAGCAATGCATCCCCTAAAATTTCCAGCTAGCAGTTAAATGTATATATTTTAAGTGAATTTCCAAGGGTTTCGTTTCGCTAATATCTAATTGTGCAAAGCTATAAGTAATTGAATAATTCCTTTCCTAATGGCATAAACTTGACCAACACTGGATTGTGGTTCAGATCACCACACCTCCATAAATTATACGACCATTTCTAAAACTAAGCTGTGACAACCTTTTCAGTGTTAATTATTTTTGTCATAATTGTATTTTAATTTCATTTTAAGCAGTGGCGGCTTGTACTAAAGGGCGCAAGGGCACGTGCCCACCCAACCACCAAGATAAACACAGAAAGAAATTCGCATGTAATTCAGTGCATTATTTTAATTTCATTATTTTAACGATGGTATCAAATTTTCCTTCCGCACCACAAGCGCGGCTAACACGCTCAAAACTATGTTCCGGGAAACGCTCTGATTTGTACCTATTTAGAGGATGATTCGGTTGCCTATCGGTTATCTTCGCTATACGTGATATACCAGGCGAATGGAGCACCGAGCACATTGTTCCCGTTTGCAGTCAACGTTTGAATTTACACTTTGGAGCGCTGTTTTCGCGCAATCGCGCGTTTGAATTCAAAGACGAAAGTGACGTTTTTTCAATGATGGAAGTTAATTGTGTGCAAAAAGATCGACTGAACGCATTGGCGGTCCTATCAATAGAAAAGTCTATCCAGTCTATCCCGGATTTTGACAAGAAAGTCATAGACGTCTTTTCCAGGATGAAAAATAGGAGAATTGATTTTATGTACAAAAAATAGGTAAGTTTTTTCTTGTGCTCATCCTCTTTCTTAACTCACGAGCCGCCACTGGCTAAATTACTACAAATTATATTCTGTAAGTGTGATGGTAGCTCAGTTAGTAGAGCGCTCGCTTTCTGAGGAAAACGTCGATTCTGGCTTGGGTTCGAAACCTAAGCGTTACTATGCAGATTTATAAAAATCGTGTCTGCATCCCACCACACACAATTTTCCAATCAGGCTTGCAACCGTGGGATCTTAATGCTAAAAACCTCCTCTCGAATTTCTTCCGTTCAGATTCGACGTTAAACTATAGGTTTCCCGTGTTTCTACCTTAGGGCTGAGGAGAAACACGTGGCAGAGAAGACGCCGATGCTCAGCAGCGGCACAAAAAGGTCGTCAATGATATTCTGTAACACATATATTAAGACTGAGGTGTCAATAAATCAGATAACCCTCGCTCTACTCCTATGTCATGTAGTTATAGATATTGTAAAAAAGCCGTGTATTGTATTTATTATTCAGAGCCAGCTAGTAAATTAGAAAAGAAACTTACACATTCCATACTACTGTACGAAGACATTCTTTTCCCTGCATAATAATTCATAAACAAGGGCACTTGAAGCAAATTAAAAAATAAGAACTTGGTAAATTTACAAGATAATTATTATTTGTATTAAGGGTATTGTCGTTACATGTATCTATACATAGAAAAGGTGTTTAAGTAAACCTTGTTAATAAGCCTGTTAAGTCCACCCTTGGGTCCCGTAATCCTCACCCGGAAATGTGAAACTTTCACTTTAGTTGCTTCATGTGGTCATAAGATGCTTACGTACACCATTGCACTAATTATCTTCGGGTTTGCTGTAATCTGATTCAAGGCTTTCTCAGAAGGTAAGTGCAAAACTTTAGCTAAAACTCCCAATTTTTAAACGTTATCCTGTACAGAGTGCTCCTTTTCAATCTATAAATATCTATGCAGAGGATTAACCAGTTTCTTACTCTTCTGACGGTTTACATATGTAAATTAAAAAAAAACATAATTGGTATGTCTAGAAATGCATTGATTGGTAAGGCAAATTATACAAACTGATAGGTAAGGTACATCAGACAATATGCGGCTCTTTAAGGGCCGATCTTTTAATGTTCCAATAAAGTTCTAGACAAGCTAACAGTCAAATTTATCCTCCTTGTTACGGTATCTTCTATGTTTCAATCGTCCGATAGTCTACATCAGAGGTTAGTTTACTTATTCCATACGATTAAACTTATCAGTTAGTAGAAGCAACCGACAGTACAGCAAATAATAAAGTACTCTACAGTTATGTAGATGAAATGTAGCAGTTGCTTTTAAGCGGTTCATTATACAGGGAATTTTTCTTTTTAGTATACATTGCCTATGTATATTTTTAAAAAGAACGCGTCAATTACGCCTATTATGTGGGCAACCAACTATACAGACAACTAAAGCATGCTGTGAACAAAACAATTAAATTAATTTAAGGTTAAAAAATAAAATTAGTCTTTATTTAGTGTTTTAGTAAATACTTGCACTATAGATAAATAGTCAGTAAGTATTAACCTAATTTATTATTATATATTTACAGTTAAAAGTACACGTAATTATTTACAAGTGAAATATAGAAGTGAACCTTCTGAGCCGGTCCAGTGAACTGGCCTTTCTTCATGGTGCACCTAGCTGGTTAAACTTTCCAGCTTCGTAGAAGGGGTGGAAACTGCCTCGCTAGAAGTTTCCCACGGAAGTAATTCCTGGAAGGTAGCTGTGAGTTTTATTTACAATAGTGACAATCCGCTGGCTAGCACCAGGACCTAAGTGGTTCATTGTCACGATACTGCAAAGTGCGCTATTGTAGTATGTCCGGCTTAAGCTAGGTATCGCCGGAAGGTAGGCGTCGGAACCCCAGAGGTTGCCGCCACATCACCAGTGATAACTCTATGGAGGTTGGTTTAAAGCTGGAAGCGATCTGGGAAGCGAAAGCGTCGACCAGACTTGGTGATGGTATGTTGTGGCGGCCGTTGCTTCGCTATGGGCACGCTTTCCGGCTTGGTTGCTGTAGACGGTGCTGGTTGCACTGGAGTAAGTTTCGTTGAAGATGATTTTGTAGTCGGATCCTCGATAAATATGAAAGCCGGTTTCAATCTGCCTATGGAGACCGTGACTTCCTTGTTGCGAATACTAAGTACAAACGTCTTATCTTTGCGTGTGAGTACTTTGTACGGACCATCATACGGCGCTTGCAGTGGCTTGCGTACGGCGTCGTGACGAAAAAATACGTGAGAGCACGTCGCCAAGTCCTTGTAGACAAACGTACTGCGGTTGCCATGGTGTTGCACCTTCGTGGGTCTGATGGAATTGAAGTGGCTGCGTAGTCTCGATATTAATTCAGGAATGTTTTCCTCTTTGGCGGATGTGAAAAATTCACTGGGAATGCGAACGTTTTCTCCATAAACCAGTTCTGCGGCAGAAGTGTCGAGATCTTCTTTAATAGCCACGCGTATGCCAAGTAGCACAGTAGGAAGGATTTCAGTCCATCCCGTGTGCCCGTGACATGTTATTGCTGCTTTTAGTTGGCGGTGAAAGCGTTCAACCAACCTATTGGCTGCTGGATGATAGGCAGTAGTACGGATGTGGTTACTTCCGGTTAATGCTGCTAATGCCTGAAACAGATTCGAAACAAATTGTCGCCCTTGGACTATCGTAATTCGGAGCGGTGTGCCAAATCTCGCGATCCAGTTAGCGTAAAACGCAAACGCAACTGTTTCGGCGGTGATATCCGGAATGGGGATAGCTTCCGGCCATCTCGTAAAACGGTCCACGCAGGTTAGAACGTAGGTGTAGCCCTTGGAGATTGGTAGCGGCCCCACTAGATCGATGTGTATGTGCTCAAACCGTGAAGATGGGGGCGTAAACGCTCCCGTAGGTGTCTGGAGACCTTTGAGCGTTGGCAACCTGGGCATTGTCGACTCCACGATTTACAGTCCTTGTTCATAGATGGCCACACAAAACGACTTGATACGAGCTTTGTGGTGGCTCTCATTTCAGAATGGGCTAAATTGTAGACGGCGTCGAATGCAGTGCGCCGAAATGGTGACGTCACAAATGGTTGAACGGACCCTATGGACGTGTCACAAAAAATGTTTCCATCTTGCTCAGGGAAATAAATTATCTTCAGCTGCAGTGATGAATTTGTGGTTAGGACAAGAAAACTTTTAAGCTCTGGGTCGTCGTATTGGGACTTTTCCATCGCCTTGAAGTTGATTGGACCTGGGGGAGCTGCGATGGTAATATCTGAAACAATTTCAAGGCGGGAAAGGGTGTCCGCTGGAATGTTTCGGGAACCAGCTACGTGGCGTATGTCAGTTGTGAATTGACCGATGTAGTCCAGATGACGGAATTGTCTGGGTGAACAGCGATCAGATTTCTGATGGAACGCGTAAGTCAGCAGCTGTGAGTTTTATTTACAATAGCGACAATCCGCTGGCTAGCATCAGGACCTTGTGACGCCCAGCTAAAGATCGGCGACACAGTGAAGGAAATAATTTTTCCTACACAAAAAAAATATATAACGACAACACCAGTAAGGTCCAGATATCGAAGGCAAGGGTTCGACTAACTGCAGACGAAGAAGGGTTGGTTCGAAATAAGCCTAGGCGCCACCTGTTTAAAATTTAAACCCTTGTTCTCGAAGATGTCGTAGATAAACAGGAATCTTTCTGGAAGCGGACTTACCTTACTGATAACACCAAAGTCTTTCATATAACTCTAAATCACAATAAAACAACAAAATACTTGACGTAATCTTCGAGTATAATAAATAAATGGTAATTTGAATTACAGGTAAATATAAAAATGTTTGACCACATAAAATCAATATCTCAAAATTATCGACCCCAAATTGGTCACAGTTATAAATATATATTAATATCTTTCTAATAAAGAACAGACCACAAACGTCCCTGTCTGATTTAATAATTTACTTCTAATGATTAACTTAAACCTGGGGAAAACGATAATGCGTCAATAATAAAGTAGTAACCAGAAGTCTTAACTAGCCTCGCAAAATTAATAATTCAATACGTTACACGCCTAATTCACGATTAACGAGATCTCGATAAGGTAAATTAGAATAAATACCTGTGATTGAGGTACAAGCGCATAAAAAAAAATTATAGTAGTTCACGCAAAATCCTCCCTCATTGAATTTCTGCGTCAATAACAAAAATTAAATCAGAACCTCGAAATATGCGGACCGTTTACAAAAGTTATAAACTGTAATAAGAATTAAATATATAAAATAATTAGTTGTACAAATTTGTTCGGTATGACTGTATAATCTGAATCGGTACAACGAAAAAATTACGCGGTCGTATTATGCTGGATGTCCTTCAAAATCCTTGACGTGCGAAAATGTAAAGGAATATTTTAAACAGACCTTTTTGGTGCAGAATTCCACATCTGTATTGGCAGCTGGTCTCACACTTGTATGTTTGAACTTGACCTTGCAATTTTCTGGCCACAAAGCGTCTCGATTTGTTTCCGAATTCTTTGATGTAATTATAAAACTTCCAACCGGATGTAAATGGTTGTCGATATTCGATTTCTCAGCAGCTCCGAACTGTTTGTAGATGTTCAGATTTCTTCGCAGCTCCTAAATTCTTTTTGCCTACATAATTCAAGAGATTTAATAAAGAGAAAAGAAAGAATCAAACTCCCGCAGCTTACCACAGAAGTAAATCGGCACTAGAAGACCTCTTCAAGGGTGTGATAAATTGGTTAAAAACCTAGGGAAGATCTCACTAACACCACACGGTAAAGATTTCCCTCAACTAGACCTTTTCAACAAAATTAGGAATAAATCCTTGGTCGACACGGACCGCGGTGAAAAATCTAGTACACACTTGTCAGGTATCAGACTGCTAATGCTCTCAAATCACAAGAATATTTTTAAGCGGACCATGCGCGAAGCTAGAAGTTTAAATTCAAAATCTCGAGGCGCGCTGACTACACACTTCAACCGAAACAAAATCAGCAACATACACTGTGCGTCGAAATCGCACGTTACAACCTAAGTGGTTCATTGTCACGATACTGCAAAGTGCTCTATTGTAGTATGTCCGGCTTAAGCTAGGCCAAAGTGTCTTCTTGCGCTTTTTATACAACCATGTATAGAATGGTAACAGCTTAAGAACTGTGAGAGACTTATTTTCACTAAAATATCCAGAAAGACCTATTTCTTGTATTCGAACCATACAAACAATTGTTAGGAAATTTAAATCAGAGGGATGCGTAATAAATTCCCATAAAATAAGAACTAAAAGTAATCACGTTTTAACCGAAGAAATGGAATTAAATATTTTATGTTACGTTGAAGAAAACCCTTCAGTGTCACTACGAGAAATAGATTCACATTTTAATGTTTCTAAAACCACGGTATTTATAACACTAAAAGAATTTAAATATATATCGTACAAATTTTCGAATCACCAACAACTATTCCATGGAGACAAAGAAAAAAGAACAATCTTTTGTGAAACATTCTTTAATTTGCTGAATGAACATGTATACATTTTAAATAAGATAGTTTTTAGTGATGAAGCAACTTTCACAATAAATGGAGAAGTCAATTCACAAAATTTTCGATATGTATTATAATTCCTCATCTATCCACTATCCAGTATCCTGATAAACTTATTTCTTAGATATTGGTCCCGCACTAACTGCCATTTACAAAACTTAACTCACAGTCAATACACTGGGAAAGTTAACGTATGACTAGAAATAAGCTTATCGGTCCATATTTTATTGATGGTAATCTCAATACAGCCAAATTTTTAGAGCTATTAGGGAACGACATCATTCCGGCAATAGATAACTTAAACATCGATGACCCGTGGTTTCAGATGGATGTAGCCCCTCCGCATTCAACGAATGCTATAAGAAATTTTCTAAACGACAGGGTTCCAGGACGTTGGATAAGAAGATTCGGTCATATACCGTGGCCCCCGCGTTCTGCAGATTTGTCGCCCAGTGACTTCTTTGCTTGGCGATACCTAAAAGCAAAATAATATACAAATATTCCAATACAAAGTATTGATGAATTAAAAGATCGCATACGTACCGAATGCAATAGCTTGAATCCCGACTTTCTTGCGAATGCTGTGCGTGCTTTTCAACACCGTTTAGGTTATTGTTTAGAAGTATAAGGTGGCCATTTCGAATACTTGTTGTAACTGTTGTTTTTATTTTCATTTCCGTGTTCTGTTATTGATATTTAATGTTTTACAATAATAATCGTCGTTGTTGTTCAACTCATTTTGACTTACTTATTTAATAAAGCACTGCATCAACATAACCTTCATACTCAAATAATTCACAGCTACAGTGACGTTTGCTTCTGTTTTTTAGTTGTGGGTATAGTTGCTTGCCTACACAATAGGCGTAATTGACGCGTTCTTTTTAAAAGTATACATAGGCAAAGTATACTAAAAAGAAAAATTCCCTATATTATATTACTGCAGGTGGAATTAGTGGCGTTAGTGAAGCTGCCGAAAAAAAATTGATTGTAAGAGTTACATATGCAATTGCCAATTTAAATCCCATATTTTACTACCAAATGCGTCAAGTGACGTCGAGCGAGGTACTTCACAGCCCCCTGAAATCGCAAATATGCATTAGACACTTTAAAACCAGGTTTAAGTGAAAATCGATTAATAAATGATGATTTTATTGCTGATATGTGTGAGGCGTTTGTCAGAAAACCTTCAGTGGCTAAAACTAGAAAACTCTAAACTTAAATCCTTTTTAGAAAAATATAACAAAAGAAACATTTTAGAGGAATCTGCGTTACACAAATGCTGTGGTATCTACCTCTCCGTAGTAGTGTGGTAGTAAGAGTGGTAGTGTTCGTATTGGCGGGATGCGTTTCTCAACCCCTCTTGCCTTCCCCGGGGACGTGACATCATCTTGGAGAAAGCTGATTCCAGTGTTCGTACCGCTGGGAAAACCTGATTGCTAGAGTAACGCATTCCGTGGGTCCGAGGAATTTATGGATACGGTGGAATTCTTAGAAGCTACCGCTACAAGTCCTATTGGACAAAACGATATATAAGGGGAAATGCTGTAGCAAACATGGAAAACTGCATTCAAGTGAGTTTTGCAAACCGTAAATTGTAACATCAAAAATTTTGGAAAGGACGAATGCTAACATAGGTACAAAATTTGCTGATGATTGGCTTCGTAAGATTATCTATTTAACGTTTATGTTTATAATGTTTGTGTTCAATTTTAAAGAAAACCATTATTTTAATAATGGGCATCGTGGTCTACTGGAAGCAATATCCAAAATGATTTGTACTGATAGAGCAGCTTACATGTTAGAAGCTGTCAACATTTTGCATTATATTAATTCAAACTATCAAAATTCTAGAATCAACAGATGACACCCTCGTCAAGAATTGGGAACGAAATAGAGATCGGTAGAAAATCTCTGGCAAATTCATCTGACAGACTTACTAAAAAAAAACGCATAACAATTTTGACGCGGTTTAACAAAAATTCCAGCGAAATATCTCAAGTTTTAAGAAAGTGAGATTCTAGCTTTTGATTGATTAAGGCGGCCGTGGGCTAGAGGTTAGTGCGTTAGACTTCTACACTAAAGGTCCTGGGTTCAATTCCCAGTACCGGAACATCATATTTTAACGACCGTTCTCCCTCGCAAGGCAATGGCAAACCAGCGGGGTATTCTGCTTAGTAAATCTTCTCTGGAGTAGAAGTGTTTACACTTCCATACAAATATTTTATCTGGCAAAAACAACTTTACTCCAGACTATTTTGAAAAGGATCTTCTTTGCCAATTTAATTGCAATCAAATGTTCATAAAATTGTATAATTTTATAAATTAACTTGCGTATTTTTAATCTTGTTCTCTGGAACTGGTTTCCACTAAATGATTAAATTTAGTAGTAGCACAATAGAATTATTTTGGATATGTTATAATTTTTAGTGCTAAGAGGCGTTTAAAAATAAATAATTAGACAACACATTAAAAGACTTAAAATTGTCAGTCAGTCATCATCACTTTCAGATAAATCTCTCTTAGCACTAGAAATGAACAAACGTCAAACGGACAAAAAAATTACTTATTTCTGACGCAGGTTTCGTTTTTACTACAGCGTACGTCACGACTACTTCTTTGAAAGCGATTTTTTTGCTGGAATTCTATTATACAATACGAAGTATGCCACAAATGCAGTTACAGTATAGTGAATGCTCAACGTGAAGTGTAGTGTCTCCTGACTTGTAAATCTGACAAGATTAATGTCCTGCCATAGCCTTGGCGTCATCGGTGCTTATAGCAACGCATTTTGCCTAGTCAATCTCATACTTATTAATACGTACGTTGCATGAAAGTGGTGAGTGAACATTTTCCAGTGGCACTGACTTCTAATAGAGATCAAAATAAAATATCTCCTGTAATACCATGTTCAGTATTGTATCTTACAAATGCTATAAGTTGGGCATTTTGAAATACCCTTGTATAATGGTAATGAGAAGTACGTGCACTTCTTAATACTTACAACAACTTGTGTTTGCATATCTTCTTTGGATAGTATTATTAGAGAAGGGTATTGATTGCAGCTTGTCAGTCTCTTTTTCACCAACCATTATTTGCACCACAACTATATATATGGCTTACTGCAATGCTAAATGCAACTTAATAACTTGATGTTAGTGCTTTTTCATTAGTAGTGGTTGCTGCAGTAAAAGTGGCTTGCTCCTTGTGGAGGGAGTTTAGCTTTCTTTCAAAGAATTCCACAGGCTTTTCTTTTTTGTCTGGATGTTTGGAATTTACATGTCGAAATAGTTTCGATAGTTTCATACTTTCTCGTAACAACACTGCTCGACAAAATACGCATTGGGTCTTCTGGGAAATAGCGGTAAAGCCATATTTGAGATATTCATCGCTGCACAATTTATTTGTCTTTGTATTATTGTCAAATTGCAGACGCGGAAAGTTATAATGGCCGTTTTAGATATTTATCCATCTTTAACAAAACGAATAAAGCTTGTACTTAACGTTAAATTATTGTTATTGATTTATTGCACTCAACACACAGTCAGCAGTACAGCACACAATTTTGAAATGATGACTAATCTCATCGCGGTCCGCTGCTTATATAAAGCAAAATGGATTTCCAGATTATTTCAGTGCCATCTAGTACTTTCCCTAATATGGTGGAAATTTCCGGAAACACGGAGAACGAATAAATAAACTGCACTACTTGGTCATAGATGGGTCAGTTAGCCGTTTAGCCGTTGATTCTGAATGAAGTTGAGTACTACAAGATGGGAGTCGTGAGAAAAATTTTGGCCCGAAAGGGGGTCGCGCTTTAAAAAGTTTGGGAATCACTGCATTAAAATATAAAATTAAAAAAACGTTGATTTTGCAACAACCTATATCATATAAAAAATGGAATGCCGAGTAATATGTAAACGAAACGCTTAACAAGTTTAGAAACATTGATACAATAATAATGACAGTCGCAGTAACAATTAATATGTTGCTTATTCTTAATATCATTTTAACGAATAATTACTACCTTATTTGAATGCTAGTTTTTGTCAATATGTTAATGTAAAGGTTACTAGATTTAAGGTACATCTGTTAAGCCTACAACCAACTTGATATAAATTATTGTATGGACTACTCCTGATATAACTCCGTGTGTACTGAAAAAAGAAGTTTTGTTTTATAGCTCATCTTCTCAATTAACAAAATTCAAGATTGCTACTGTAACATAAAACATAAGTAAGCAATCTGTATGTAAATACTTCTATAGTTAGCATATAAGCGCTCTATATTCATATACCTCAGTAGTAATAAGTTGATGTTCAATAGGCAAGCAAGTGTAATTATTTACTACACTGGGAATAGTATTTTAAGTTTCTTGCAAACGGATGTGCCGTTGCAGCTACCAGTAAATAATAAAAAAAGGAAGGAGCAGTAATTTCCTTTATGCAACAACTTATGGCATCAAACTATACCGAATAAGAAATCACATAACTACCTATATATTTTCTAGAAAAATATTTTTAGCATTGCTTTTTATGAAAATCATTTACAAGATGAACCTGCTCAAAAATCGCCTTTAAAAGTGTTTCTTTGTTCCAAACTGTACAAAATAATTTAAAATATGATGTTTCCAATTTCTAAATCAATTTCTTGCATAAACAATTTTAGTAAAACAACTTGGGATTCATGTTTAACAGCCACCATACGTATAAAATATAGCATCAGTAAACTTCAAATAAATTAATTCATTTAGTTATGAAATCATTTTAATGACACTTACAGATTTCACATATAGTAGTTAACACCTTTAATATGTTACGGGCCAAACGAGCTTTTTCGTCGAAACGCAACAGGAAAGATGGAAGAGGGCTTCGGCTTAGCTCAGAGGAGTAGGGGTGGTTCACGAGAAACGCTTAAGAGAGGGTGTACGGTCGAATGTAGTTGTGTACAGAGTAGGTCAAAATTAGTGGGCGCCACCTTCCAAATCACAGCTGATTGCAGGTTCTCGTGGAAGGCCGAGAAGCCAGCAGCTTACGGGAATCGGACTCACCTTTATTGTGTCTCCTCCTGTACATAAAATAGCTCTATTGTTTGAGATTGGCGACACACATAAAACAAAAAAAATACATTCAAAATGATAATAATTATGATTTAACACAAGCAACCAGATCGAGCGAAGGTGTTAAATCGACTCCCGAGAAAACGCAATGCGAATCTCCAACAGCTAGAGGATTTCACCATGTGACGAAATATGGTGCAAGAATTCTAGAACAAAATATTCCACGTGGAACTTCCGGGCCAATTCTGCAGCCAAAGTATTCCAAGAACTGTTTTCGATCGGCGCTAAAGACTAAATAATGGTTAATAAGCATTCCTACACCAATTGCTTCTATGTTGGCGCAGTTCATTTCTCCAGAACAAATAACTCCATACTCAAAAGCTAAGCCAAAAAAGTTGACTAAGGGTGGTCGAAATCACGGGAAGAGTATGATCGCCACAGATACACCGGAAAGGGAAGAACTTGAAGAAAAGGAGAAAATGAAGATGGCAAAGCCAAGGTCGTGAAAAAAAGTATTTAGAGACAAAATACAGTTTTCGAAGAAGACTCCTCAGATGAAGACATGGGAGAAGTCATCACGAAGAATTCTTCTTCTGATTGGGAAGAGGACGACGAGAGTGGCGAGTACCTTAAAAGCATCAACGATGCTGTTGAAGGCGACTTCTTAATTGTAAAAGTTTCTTCGAAAAAAGGCAAGTTTGCGATTAATTTTGTGCAAAAGTAGAAAGTAAGTTGCGAGACGGGTTTGAAGTAAAGTTCTACAAGCGGTTGCATCCGTTCAATCGCTTTCAACCTACAGTTGAAGAAACTGTCTGCATTAACTTATTTTGATAACCTTCTGTACTTTTATATTTCGAAAACATGCTAATTAGAAAGATTTCCTATCTTGGAAACTTCATATTGAGGAAATGAACTCAAAAGACTACTCTAAACATTAGTCTAAAAACCAAAAAAATTAAAAATTCTTAAAAAAAAATAAAAAAAAGCCCAAAAAGTGTCCAATCCATCCCCAGTCTCCCCTACAATTACACTTTACATTTAACAAATACGGGCAACTGGCGACTGAAGGTCGCTTTGCGTTACCTCAAGAAAAGGAGTTCAGCACTTTAAACCAATAAAATGAATCCCGGAATAAGTTTTCACAACACAATTAACTATTTGTTTTACTTTGGCTTTCTCGGGTAGGGAGTAGAGGGAGAGGCACAATTGGGGTGTTCTTAGGTTCTTCGGGAAGTAGGCAAAATTCGCAGGCCGTCGTCATTCGCTGAAGACTGGATCACGATTAAGACAACGTTACGGGCTAAGACTTTCTTCGAAGAGGAAATAAGAGGCAGAAACTTCAGGAGCCAAAATCTCCGCTGCTTTACGGAATTATCACTCGCAATGGCCTAGTGAAGGAAATCACGGGGTTGGAGGCTTTATCCAACACAAGTCGAAAAAACAATTTCACTGAATTGTCTTTACAAAAAGCTAACCCTGCTAATATTTTTGATCCGACACAAGTCGAAGATTCTTTTCCCCAAGGCAAGCAAACAACACGATATAATAATTTGGCAAAGGCGCCGCCATACAACTCCGATTCCAAAAACCACGTGCGTTCACCCCCAGAAGCTAGCGCTCACTTTTGCCTTGTTTTATTTGTCATCGGCGCCGAGATGTTAACAAGCAACCAGGTTGAGCGAGGGTGTTAAATCGACTACCGACAAAACGCAACTGGAATCTGCAACAGCCGGAAGATTTCACCATTTGAAGAAATATGGTGCAAGAATTCTAGAACAAAATCTTTTACGTGGAACTTCTGGGCCAATTCTGCAGACAAAGTATTCCAAGAACTGTTTTCGATCGGCGCGGAAGACTAAACAATGCTTGACAAGCGTTGGTTCCCTTTGGGAAGTTTGGAGGAAGTAACCTCCCATAAATTAATCTTTGAAAATAATAAAATTGGGGAGACCGGGTATGATTTGGACACGGGGTAACAATGGACAGGTTCAAATTTCTTGCCCTAATGTGAATTTTACTGCCGCGACCGGTTGTACATGTTGGCAGCACTGCAAGAGACTTTTACAGAACATAATCGAATTCCGACTCCTCTGATATAACTTTTTAAGGTAAGAACGTAAATTTTTTCTGTAATGTTTTGTGTTTGGCGTTCCATTTGTATGGAACGGTAACTAGTAGGAATTTATTAATGCACGATTCAAAACGATGCAATATTTAGTTCAGATTTTATAGCCAAAAATGTGTGATTACGTCAGGACAGGGTATCCATTGTATCCCTGGCTGTCCATTGTATCCCCGATATTTCTGTTAATGTTTAACACTGCCTTGCCTATTCCAGATGCCACGGGAATTTAAAAGGAAAACTGATCGAACCATTCCAGAAGGTGATCTACAGCAGGCTGTGAAAGATGTCTTAGAGAATCGTGGGAATTTGCGCCATGTGGCAGCCATTCGGAAAGTGACGAGGTCCCGTCTGGCTCTTTATGTAAAGAAAGCCAGAGAAATGGGCCTAGACACTCTGTTGTTTAAACCAAATTTCCGTAGTGGACTGGTTTTCTCAGACCAAATAGAGAAAGCACTGGCGAAGTATTTACTAAAACGCTAAAAAATGTGTTGGAATTTTATATTTGAATCTGTCTGTATATGTTATTTGTAACTAGCTGTAGTATTTTTTCTTGATATGACCAAAATGGACTGCGCAATAGATCTTAGTAAGGCACGTAGAATAGCAGTGTAAGCGTCCATGTTTATTATTCATTCATTTCACCTTTTTCATGTAAAAGTGTATAATAAAACAAAGTTTAACTAAAACATAATAAATCCAACAAAATGTTTTACGGAGTGACACCGAATAAATGCAAACAAATAGCTTTACAATTTGCTCAAAAAAACAAGCTAAAATTTCCTGAAACCTGGAAAGAAAAAGGTCAAGCTGGTAATGATTGGCTCACGGGTTTTATGAAGAGGAACCCTACGTTATCCATTAGAAAACCTGAGGCAACTTCTCTTGCCAGAATGACTGCCTTCAAGAAAACTACGGTAGGCGAATTCTTTGACAAATTGGACAATATTATGCAAAGGAAGAAGTTTCGGCCTTCCGATATATTTAATCTTGATGAAACTGGAGTGACGACTGTGCCTCCGGTAGCCAAAGTAATTGGACAATAGGGTGAAAAGCAAGTTGGCCAAGTGACATCGAAAGAGCGAGGAGAACTATTGATCCAAGTGGGTATAATTTGTGCCAATGGTAATTCCTTACCTCCCGTGTTCGTTTTCCCACGTGTCCGCTTCGACAAACAGCGAATGATGGCTGTGGCAGCATCTGGAGCCTTAGGACTTGTCCACAAATCTGGTTGGATCCCCATCGCAAACTTCATGTTAGTATTAAAATTTTTCAAAGACAATGTGAGGTGTGATAAAGAACATCCCGTGCTGCTACTGATGGACAATCACGAGTCTCATCTCAGTCTGGAAGGTGTTAATTTCTGCCGAAACAATGGGATCACATTTTTGACACTTCCTCCTCACACTTCTAACTGCTTACAAACCCTGGACCGTTGCGTGTTTGGCCCTTTCAAAAAATACTACTCTGAAGCAGTCCACTCATGGATGTTGACCCATCCCAATCAAACCCTATCAATCTATACGCTTCTTGAGCTGTGCTCCAAAGCTTGGGATCGAGTGCAACTCCTGAACATGTGAAATGAGGTTTTCTGAAATATGGTATCTCACCGTTTGATAGAAACATTTTTCAAGATCACAATTTATTCTGCTCTGCCGTCTCAGATCCTTCTTCAGACCCTCTTTTTCCCAGCAAGTCTTCGGAACCTGTCGAGTCAACATTGAAAGAAGCCGACAGACACTGTTGCTGTGGAACTCCCCTCACTGTTAACGGTCCTGCAGAGGTTCATACACCACCTGCTAAGCCGAGTAATCAGTTTTCTACACCAGTTGCTTCTATGTTGGCGCAGTTCATTTCTCCAGAATAAATAACTCCATACCCAAAAGCTAAGCCAAGGAAGTTGACTAAGGGCGGTCGAAAGCATAGGAAGAGTATGATCGCCACAGATAGACCGGAAAAGGAAGAACTTGAAGAAAAGGAGAAAATGAAGACGACAAAAAAAGCCAAGGTCGTGAAGAAAAAAGTATTTAGAGAAAAAATACAGTTTTCGAAGAAGACTCCTCTCAAAGGCATGGGAAAAGTCATCACGAAGAATTCTTCTTCTGATTGGGAAGAGGACGACGAAAGTTACGAGTACCTTAAAAGCACCAACGATGCTGTTGAAGGCGACTTCTTAATTGTAAAAGTTTCGTCGAAAAAAGGCAAGTTTGCGATGAATTTTGTGGCAAAAGTAGAAAGTTGCGCGACGGGTTTGAAGTAAAGTTCTACAAGCGGCTGCTTCCGTCCAATCGCTTTCAACCTACAGTTGAAGAGACTTCATTCGTGATTTTTTCACAAGTGATTTTAGTCCTACCGAAAGCGATAGA
Source organism: Limonius californicus (assembly GCA_014611495.1). Lineage (NCBI taxonomy): Eukaryota > Metazoa > Arthropoda > Insecta > Coleoptera > Elateridae > Limonius > Limonius californicus. The sequence continues at coordinate 3,905 of JABXWE010008564.1, read as the reverse complement.
AGACTAGCGTCCCAGATTCAAGGATATGTTGTACTTCAACACTGACCTGTCAAGCATTCTGTCTGCATTAACTTATTTTGATATCCTTCTGTACTTTTATATTTCGAAAACATGCTAATTAGAAAGATTTCTGTTACTTAATTGCTGTTCGTGTGCTCCTAACTACATGTCCATACCACATCCGGGTGCCGTCCAAACTATCCCCATGTAAGGGGATAGTTTGGGCAGATGTGTACCTCTAATTTCCGGCTCTTTTCTGAAAAAAATTTAATATTGGAAATTTTATATTATGAAGAAATGAACTCAAAAGACTACTCTAAACATTAGTCTAAAAACCAAAAAGATAAAACATTCATAAAAAAACTAAAAAAAAACCCAAAGTGTCCAAACCATCCCCGGTCTCCCCTACAATTACACTTTACATTTAACAAATACTGGCAACTGAAGGTCGCTTTGCGTTACCTCAAGAAAAGGAGTTCAGAACTTTAAACCAATAAAATGAATCCTGGAACAAGTTTTCACAACAGAATTAACAATTTGTTTTACCTTGGCTTTCTCCGGTAAACAGAGGCGCAATTGGGGTGTTCTTAGGTTCTTCGGGAAGTAGGCAAAATTCGCAGGCCGTCTTCATTCGCTGAAGACTGGATCACGATGGAGACAACGTTACGGGCCGAGACTTTCTTCGAAGAGGAAATGAAAGGCAGGAACTTCAGGAGCTAAAATCTCCGCCGCTGTACGGAATTATCACTCGCAATGTCTGAGTGGAGGAAATCACGGGGTTGGAGGTTTCTATCCGACACAAGTCGTGAATTCACTGAATTGTCTTTACAAAACACTCTGCTAATATTTTTGATCCGACACAAGTCGAAAATTCTTTTGCTCAAGGCAAGGAAACAACACGATATAATAATATGGCAAAGGCACTGCCATACAACTCTGATTCCAAAAACCACGTGAATTCACTTGTCATGCCTTGTACTTTTATTGATGCAAAATATTGGTCGAGGTGAAAAATCGTCCTCGCAACTACGCCTCTGATCTGGTAAGAAGTTAACAAAATTTGACACATGTTAGCGTCCCGGAAAATGTACTCGGAGACGGGCGGGTTCAACATCAGTGGCGGCTTGTACTAAAGGGCACAAGGGCACGTGCCCACCCAACCACCATGATAAACACAGAAAGAAATTCGCATGTAATTCAGTGCATTATTTTAACGATGGTATGAAATTTTCCTTCCGCACCAAAGGCGCGGCTAACACGCTCAAAACTATGTTCCGGGGAACGCTCTGATTTGTTCCCCATGTAGAGGTGATTCGGTTGCCTATCGGTTATCTTCGTTATACGCGATATACCAGGCGAATGGGGCACCGAGCAGATTGTTCCCGATTTGCAGTCAACGTTTGAATTTGGACTTAGGAGCGCTGTTTTCGCGCAATCGGGCGTTTCAATTCAAAGACGAAAATGACGTTTTTTCAATGATGGAAGTTAATTGTGTGCAAAAAGATCGACTGAACGCTTTGGAGGTCCTAACAATAGAAAAGAAGTTCGTCCAGTCTATCCCGGATTTTGACAACAAAGTCATAGACGTCTTTTCCAGCATGAAAAATAGGAAAATGGATTTTATGTACAAAAAATAGGTAAGTTTTTTCTTGTGCCCACCCTCTTTCTTAACTCACGAGCCGCCACTGTTCAACATACAATAAAATTTGGACCTAATTAGACTTTGACTAATTAAGCAAAGGCGCCACCGACTTTAAAAATTCACTAACAATGTCCTAGATGGAAATTTATGGAAGGCGGTCCTTCAGAATAATTACTCACCTACCTTACTTCCCAGTAGTTCCTCAAATGGAATTAGCTTTATTATAACACAACCCCTTCTTATGACGCACCCTATATATATTGTGGTAAAATTGATGGCATATAAAATTAACTGAATACAATGTTACTGAATATTTAAATAAACCCCTAGGCTATTCTCAAAATTTGAATAAAACCAACATAAAGATCAATACTAATGAAATACAATTACAATCAATACGAAAAATTTCAACAATGGACAACAACAAAATTCAAAGTCACTTCCCTTTTTGTTTGTGAGATAGCGTTTATCACGGCGAACACCCAGGCGAGCGTGTTTTGAGTTGTTGAACTGCTCAAGTGTGACGCCTAGATAAAAACGGCGGCAACAATACTAGTGTTGTACCCAAAAAAAAAAACGAAGTATCAGTTACTAAGCAAGATCCAGGTATCAGACAAGGGTTTGACCAGCTACTGTCGCAGAAGGGTGGTTCGGAATAAGCCTAGGCGCCACCTGTTTAAAAAAATAACCCTTTGTCTCGAAGATGTCGTAGATAAACAGGAATCCCCCGGAGAAAATGTACTTACCTTACTGATAATACTAACGTCTTTCAAATAAAAATACAAGACACACTAAAACACCAAAGCTTGACATAATTCTCGAGTATAATCAACATTCGCTAATACTTTACAAATAAATATCCAGGATTGACCAACTAAACTTGGTTATAAAACAAATATCAAACATATGACCCCAATTATTAAATATAAATATCGTTTAACTAAAGAACAGACCACAAACGTCCCTGTCTGATTTAACAATACGATCTGAACAGTCTGAAACCTGAGAAAACGATAGTGCGTCAATAAGGACTAAAATTAATAAGAAGCACAAAATAGCTTCGCAAAATGATTTATCAATACGTTACCCGCCTAATTCACGATAAACGAGATCTCGATTAGGTAAATTAAGAATTAACTACCTACTATTGAGGTATAAGCGCACTGGGAAAAAAAATATATATAGTTCACGCAATATCCTCCCTTTTGAATATATACAACAATAATAATTAAATCAGAAACTCGGAATATGCGGACCGTTTACAAAATTTTATAACTGTAAAAGTTGTTAGATTTATAGTATCAAATGATTGTAGAATTATATATATATACATATATATATATATGTATAACTGATAAGTTGTCACCTCAGTGTCGCGGATACGGCGGACTCACCTCACCCTCTTTTAACCACTCAAATAGAAATATAAAAGCATATATGTGGTAAGGGGTACCTTCTTAACAGGGTTTTCAATAGAGGGGAAAAGATTTCCTTTTCGAATTTACATCTACAATAATAGATAAATAAAATCCGTTGTCACCTCAGGCGCATATATAATAAAGCAGATATGGACCGTTCGATCGCACCTCAAGCGGTGTTGCCGCAAATTTTGAGGTGTGTAAGTCTAAGACAGTTAACACAAGGTCTTTTTGTATATGAAACATTTTTAAATTAGGTTTTCTTTCTTTTGGAAGATCCTGAGTAAAATTTAAATAATTAATTAAATAGCTTCTTGCTCTGGTTAACAAAAATAAAAATTCTATTTTGTATTAACATAACAATTGACAAAAAAAGGATACTTAGTTGAATAATAATAATGCAAAACTAAATTTTAGTCAACAATGACTAAAGACTAGATTAAGAAATTGTCAAATGCGGAAGCTGTCCCAAGTCTTGAGTAAATAAGTGGACGCGACTGCCTCCCTGGACTTTCCCATACTGGAAACTGTTCATATCATCTTTATTCAACAGTAGAGATATTTTCCTCAAAACGGTTGTTCAAGTGCTATCCTAAAACCTTGCCTCGTAACGAACGTCCCGCCAAATATCTGCGGTGCCCCTTAATTTCCTTTTAATATGCAACCAGGCATACTTCATTCTCTACTATATACGTCGCGCGGTCTAACTAGTACCGATCGCCATTGCTACCGAGGTAAAATTTTCTAAGTCCCTGGAAATTATATTTTGTAGGGCATAAAAAATCGATTTTTTTTATTTTCGCGGAAAAAGATTCTTTGACGCAAACAAATAACAACCGTTAGAA
>JABXWE010008560.1:0-48666 GCA_014611495.1 Limonius californicus | reverse complement strand
CCTGCATTACATGTAAAATAAATCAAATAGCCATTAGTATAAATTTCAACGAACTAAGCAAGAATTAATTAACAAATTATTTATTGTATTATTCTTTGGATAAGGTTTCTTTGTTTTATTATTATTATTATTCATTCATACGACTTCTTGTATTAATTAAATAAAAATCAATATAAAACAAGAAACACATTATCCTATCTTTTTTAGATAAGCTTTTATTAATTCTGCCCGCATATTTTTGTTAAATTAATTGAGATGACAATATAATTTTTTAGGTATTACGGAAGTTTCTATATCGCCTGGTCCATACGTTGCTTTGTTAATATAAAATTGCTCGAACATCTTCAGATATTTTGCAGATAGTACTTTCTAATCTTATTTTTATAATATTTATCGTTCAAATGATATTAGATAACACCAAACAGTTATATTAAAACTCATTTACGGTTCAGCATATTGTTTGGTTTGAGTTTTTCTTTACAGAAATAAATAATTAGCGTTACCAATACTGTACTAATGAACTGGTAAAATAAAATAAACAGCCTTCTTTTATTCTTTCCACCAGTAAGAATAGAATAAAAAACTGTAAACCACGCACCAAATTATCATTTGCCTGGAATGAGTTCTGTTATCTGCTTTGCAATTGCATTTTTATGGTGTTGAAATACAAGTTTTTTAAGTAGAATTTCTGGGTATGCTATTTTTAAATACTCCGTAACCTTCATATATTAAATTTAAGGAAGTTTTTGGAAGTCTTATCCAATTGAACAATTTAAAAATTAGCACGTTGAAAATTGTTTCTGGTAACCACTGTTGGTTGCCTTTTAGTTAGAAATGTCTTGAATTATTCTTTAGAAATGCAATTATTATTTCTAATTAAATTGAATCTGTTAATATTTGTAAATTACAGCAAAACGAATTCACAAATATTGAATCTAGCGTTAAAAACTGCAAAACCCCCGGGTCGTAATCTAGGGTTGATATTTTTATACCTTAATAGGTGTAGTAATATCAACAGGCTCAAATCATTAGCAATTACTATACAGGGTATTTAGAAAGTATGGAATAATTGCTCTATCGACGTTAATATTCATTTTATCGTAAATATATTCTAATTAATTTTAAAATCAGTTTATATTTTGGTGTTGCTACTTTATTTATATACAATAAGACGATGTAGGGGAAACAGGAAAGAACGTACAGGGACGCTAGTCAAGCCAGAGCGCTCTACTGCATGCGCGACAACGATGTATCGTTGAGAAAAAAGTCTACAGGAGCGCTAGTCACACCGGACTGCTCTACTGAAGGTGGGGAAGGGATGTAACGTCGACTGAAAATCCTACAAGGGCGCCGGGCATACGCGAGCGCTCTATTACATGGTGGGGGGAGGATATATAGTCAAGGGAAAACTCTACAGGGGCGAAGCTCACGTCTGAGCGCTTCACTGAAGGCGGGAAAAATATAACGACGAAGAAAAATCCTACTGGGACGCCGATATAGCCAGACCGCTCTACTGAAGACGAGGAAAGGATTGAATGTCAAATGAAAAATTCTACAGGAGCGCCGCTCTACCTAAGGCGGGAAAATGATCTAATGTCGATAGAAAATGTTAAGGGGTGCCGGTCACGTCAGAGGGCTCTTCTGAAAGCGCGGAAAGGATGTAACGTCGAGGAGAATATGGGAAAAGTATTACTTTGAAGAGCAAAATCTGACAAAGCAACAGTTGTGACTAGTTTCCAAATGCAGGAACGCTTTCGGAAATTACGCGTTTCGGTGAATTCAACCGTTTGTTCCTATTTCTTCTCGTCTTCTTGTTATGTGTGTATGTCAATGGCTTGTTATTTACCTACAATGAGCCCTTTTTGCACGTATGCCGAGAAGGAGGCTAACCTAACCAGCCGAACAGAGAAGTGAAGTTCCACTACATGATTTACGATTGTCAAATATATTCATTGTCATACAAACATCGTTGGCAATCGTAAACCTTGTAGTGGAACTTCTTTTCTCTGTTCGACGGGTTAGGTTAGCTTCCTGCCTGAGATACGTGCAAAAGAGGGCTCACAGAACCTACTTTATTATAGGTAATTAACAGGTCACTGACCTATACACAGACGAAGAAGAAGAAATATATTCATATTACAACCGGTACCGACAGGTTTACGTACCCTCTGATGCACGACCGGTTGCATATGCCACTATATTGGTCCACGCAACCAAGTATGTACTGACCAGCACTGTTGTTTTACCGGCTATGCGGATTTATAGGAGGAAGTTTCGTCACCTAACAAATTTATGACTTGTTTCAAATCAAAAATGGGTCGCAATTGAGCCTTGAAGTGTAACCCAAATTTTTTAATAGTTCTGGGGAATTTAATCGGCAAAATTAAGCAACAAGAACGTTCAGTAATATAATAAATTACAAGGGGTTTTAAACGGTACAGGTTTCTAAAACTACGTTTAAAAACAAACTCAAACTCGAGACCGCGATTACCTGAACTAAGGTTGTCTAATCTTCTTAGAACAAACGGAAACGTAATTCAGAAACTAACTAAAATATTTCAATTAGATTACTATTAAGACTAAACATTTTAAGTCTATCTTGTATTTTAACCAAATTTTAAGAGTTTGCTAATTACCGTACTTTTGTCGGCAAAGAAAAAATAAGAATAGAAGAAATCCAAGATCTCTGGTTAGCCATGTGTTTAGTTTTCCAATCCATCTATTTGGAACTGTTGATCGTGTACGTTTACGTAGTATGTCACGGACATTTCACCGATGAGGAGAATATTACAGACTATTGATGCGCACATCGGTACTACTTATGTAGCCAGTGACAACACTGCCTTCGTTTTGTAATTACACCTCCAGAAACAATCACGCGGTATTAGTTCCAATTGAAACAGCTCCAGATATTCTCTTATGGCACGTGCAAAATGAGGTGGTGCACCGTCATGCATGAAAAACATATTTTGACGCAAATTAAGGGGCAAGTCTTCTAATAACTCTGGCAAAGTTTCTTGGAGAAAAAGAAGGTAACTAGCGCCATCCAGCCGATCAGGCAATCGGAACGGTCCAACCAAAAAATTGTCGATAATTCCGACCCAGACATTAATTTTAGATTCTCGATGATAATGTCTAGCTTTAACAGCATGTGGATTTTCATCTGCATAAATATGTTCATTGTGTAAAACAAGACTCATCAGTAAACAAGATATTAGTGTGGAATCCATCGTCGACTACTCTGCGCTCCCGAATAATTTCTGCAAAATTTAAACGTGATTCGTGGTCAAGTGGCAATAATTCTTGAACTGGCTGGATGTGAAAAGGACGAATTAATTGATCGGCAAGGATCCGACTTGCAGTGCTTTTTGGAATCCCAGTTTCACGTTGCAATATTCTGGTACTGATCTCAGGATTGTTATCAATCCTTTGAAGAACTGCTTCTTCCACAATGGGTATTCGGGCTTGTCGAGGTCTTCCAGTGTTAAATCTGGCTGGCTGCAAACTTCCTGTTTCTCAAAGACGACATTGGATATGAGCAAAAGTTTTGTGATTTGGAATTCTTCGATTTGGATATCTCTCTTGATACACGCGGACACTCTCGCGGCAGTTACCTTGACAGTATCCAAGAATTAATAACATGTCGGTCTGCTCATTGAAAGGGAAATCCATATTTGATAGCGGCAAAAATAACAGCAGCAACAACAACAACAATTAAAGCAGCAACGATGGTTACAATAACAAAAAAGAATACAACAGCAACAAACAGTGAACAATTATTGAAAAGTCTACTGTCAACAATCAACTGAGATGATTATGAATTTGTTTCCTATCAAAATTATCACCTGTGTTTTATTTTTGTGTCTACGGCCAACTAAATTTTGTAGTACAATTAAACCTGCAATAATAATATCGGTTATCAGTGTTTGAGTAAACATTTTTTTTTTCTTCGAAACTATACGAATTACGGAGTTTTTACAAGAGTCAAAAAATAAAGCTAATGAATAAGTCTTCACCTTAAAAAAAACATAGAATCGTATCATCATCCTTAAAAAAATTCTGAACAAATTTATCAGGGAGTGGGGGTGGTTTTAACCCTTGTCCAATTTTCTTTGGGTTTCATTCGTTACTGAAAGTAGTGGCTTCCTTTGAAGTGCCCAGGTACCAAATTTCATTAAAATTGGTTAACACGTTTCTGAACAGCATACAAAAATGTGATTTTTTAAGAAAACTTTGAACTCCTCTCACAGGCAAACGGTACATTTTGGTATATGACAAAGTTGGATCCAATCGACTTCTTTTGACCTCTAGAATACGTGGTAGCTCTATGTCCCAGGAGTTCTGGGACACCCTGTATATATTTATAAGATAAGTATTTTACTGTGTTTTGCAGTTTTTACACCATAAACCTATAATTTCTAATTAATCTTTAAATTATCGTTACTATTATGTATTTGTTTCTTGGAATTTTTCAGTGTACTTTAGACAAGGACAAAAATAATTATTTTGCAGATTCCTTTATCTGTACCAATTTTTGATTTGTTCTTATTAATTTTTTACAAGGAGATACAAATTTGCTTAGTAAACGGAAATATCGAACCTTTTGAAATATGAAAACAAAAATGTGCAGTTTCGTTTGATAGAAATCCAATAACATAATCGGTCAAATGTATCGAGTGTTAAAATAGGCAGAATATGCCAAATTTGGTCTGAATTTGACTAAAAAATTTATATATGTTTGGATAACTGTGACTTTTAACGTCAGCAAAACCATTATACTTTATACTTACTCGATGTATTCTAAGGTTAAAATTAATTGAGTAGGTTAATTTATATCCAAAAATAAACTGGTAGGATTATTTTACGAACAAATCGCATGTTCTTCGCGCAAACGAATTTCTCACCAAATACGAGTTGGATATTAGTGGACTTATTCGTTTTTGTTAACAAAGGTAGGTACGTGTATTTCCCAGTCTAGTGTAGAGTGGATTATGGGCTCACCGTGTTTTCCAAGTTATTTATGGTCTTCATTTTATTAGGGTAACCCTTTTTGTGCTAGTATAGACTGCACCGGTACATGTACCGACCTAGTTGTGGTACCTTAAGTGCCCATTATAATTGTCTGATGCATACAATTTAAACATAAATGTGTGTTCCCGTGCTGTTCAGAATTAGTGTGGAAAATATAGCTCCAACCTCGGAAAAGGATTTCGGGAAATTGAAAAGCGTATTTTTAACGATTTTCTTTTATACTGTAGGTACTAAACATGAATTAAGATTCCACAAAATTTAAAAATTTTAGAGAGATAAATGTGGACTAATCTAATCTAATCTAAGGGCCTCAAATACAATAATTTGTAAGAAATTCACTTCATCCCATTTAAAACTCCACTAGTTGGTGATGAACAGATATTTGTATTGGTTTCTTGCAGCGTGCAAAGTCTGTTCCTAAGTATGGTGAAGGCGGAGTTTCGTAAATATGGTAGCTCAAAGTGTCTATTGTTCGACCCGTTCTTTAAATCCTATGTTTTTGAACCAAGAGGGCCTTCCGATAAAGATTGATAAGGGATTGACAAATCTAACAATTTCTCTGTGTGGTTTGGTAAAACACAATGTAACTAGATGTTCGGTGATACAAAGGTGAAGGTAAGAAATTCTTTTAAGACCTACAGAAGACTAAGATTGCAAAGAAGACGAGTGTTCAACGGAAACCCATCTTTGCTTTATAAAAAATGTATTCAACAATTTAATTGCATATAATTACCGTCACAGTTAAGGCAGCTATCCCATTGTTTTACTAACCGACGTATACCCTGCTGATAGAATCTTGTGGCTGCTGATTGAAGAAGTCTTCCACAGCTATCTGTACTTCTGTGTCAGACTCAAAATTCCGATCTTTTAACGCCTTTTTCAGCGGTTCATAAATATGGAAATCGCAAGGCTATAGATCCGGGCTATACGGTGGATGCTCTAAAACCCTCCATTTCTTTCGTTGAAGATTTTTTTTTTACCACATTAGCAACATGAGGCCTAGCATTGTCGTGCAGCAAAATGACCCCACGCGTAAGTTTTGCTGGACGTTTTTGTCTTATTGCGCGATGAAGCTTGTTCAAAGTTTCATTGTATAGATTTGCATTGACATTTACTCCAGGTTCCTTAAACTCAATCAACATGGGTCCTTCATGGTCGAAAATAAAATGTTAACATCACCTTGCCTGGAGAAGGTTGTGCTTTAAACTTCTTCGGTGGTGGTGAACTCGAATGTTTCCACTGCATCGACGATAAGTTATTGGATGGCTCATAGTAATGGCACCAAGTTTCGTCACCAGCAACTTTGACCGAAGAAAATCATCACCATTTTGCCTATAGTCTGTGAGATGTTGCAGAGATAATCCCATTCGCAAGCATTTTTGTTTATTAGACAGAAACGAGGATTCCATTGCGAACAAACTGTGCTGTAACCCAGGTTACGAACAATACTATGGACAGATTTTACATTCGCACCAATAATTTCTGAAATTTCTCTAATTAAAATTCGACGATTTTCTCTAACAAGGCCTTCCACAAATGCTATATTGTTGATCAAACTTGGACGGATTTTCAACAATAAACGCCATTTCAAGATCGAAGTTTCAAAGTCAGAATCACATTCAAACGCCAGAAACGTATTAATGTGTTATTTATGAACATTACTAACATTAGCAAACGTCAGTTGAATTATTGCATTAGTTTTCAAGTCTAAGTTGATCAAAGATGGGTTTCAGTTGTACAAGCCTCGTATATAAAGATTTTGCAACTATACCATGCGACAATTTTATACCGCGAAAGATAAAGATGATTTAACTGATCAAGGCAAGTGCATGTACATCTAAACAAACAAAATCCTAGTGTGATAAGCCACTTGTTCTTGTGGTCTTCGTAGTCGTCGTGCCTTTTTTACTGAAGGTGTAAATAAGTTCACAAAATTTCTTGAAAGAGTGTTCAACAGAACGTTTGCTTCCAGTAATATGAACACAAAATTCTATAATTTTTGCTAGTGCCCAATGACACCCTGGAATTGTTTCAGAAGGAAAACGTAGGTTTTGTTTCGAAGGAGGGGACAACCCACGTAATTACCTTGAACTTCACCCAATAGAAATATATTGGGCACTAATCAAACAAAGGATACGGGAAGATGTAGAACAGTCGAAAATGTGAAATACTTACCACGAAAATATAAGCTATATTGTAGAATGGTTTCTAAAGAAGTTGTGCAAAATTAACGGGAGGGATTAAAGAAGAAATGAGAGAGGCCAATCGAAAGGACTTAAAAATTTAAATTAGATTTATTTTTATACCACTAATTTCTTTAATAGTTCTAATAAATGTTTCAGATCAGATCTGACATTGTGTTATTAAACTGTAAATGTTTATGCCACCACATTTTTCGGTACAAGCTTTAATTAATACGAGTATGTATGTTTTTTCATAAGTATCTATGTATTTATTTGCTTTTTTAGTAGATACCAGGGTTATTTTAGGAGTAAACATGGTTTGCTGATAAAAAACAGAGTAATATGAGTTTTAATTCTTTTGGTTAGATGCCTGGATATTACGTCTGACGGGATATTTGTAGTCCTTCGTTAGAAGTGAGTTGGACTGTAGTTGTACACAGGGTGATTCAAAATACCTTTAGGAACTTGTCGGAGTAAGCTGAGAAGTCTTACTAAACATAGGTCGAAATATGTATCTCTACAGAGTTGTAGGCCTTCAAAGTTTTTACAAAAATTTGTTTTTCTTGAATATCTCTAGATAATACAGCTATTATTGTCATCCCCAAACTTATTTTTCTGTTTCATTTTTTATCGGATCTCTTTTTCGAGTATAATGTAAAAAACGTAATCCATGTTTTAAATGTAGAGCCTGTAAGGAATTTCTATTAATAATACTGGTAGATCTCAATCATAGTGATAGTGAGAAATCAATTGATTGAGATTTTTGGGCAAAGTTGGATTGGGCGAGAGAAGCAAAGAGCTTGGCCACCTAGAGCACCAGCTTAAATACCTTGGATTTTCACTTAAGGGGTCACCTGACAGGTCTTTTATGTGCATCACATGTTGAAGAATGTAGTTAGAAATACACCAAGAAGTGCGTCACATCTTTAACTAGAATTTATTTTTACTGTTTATTGATTTTAATTTTGTAATTATTGGTTCCATCTCCTCGTTAAGTTTTTTTTAATGTTGATATTTTTTGAAATGTATTACTTTTAAAACAGCCAGCAGTATAAATTTGATTGTTTGGAGCTAACTAGACGTATTTATAGCAATTCCTATAGCGCATATCGAATGAAAACGTGGATTATTTCCGTTTTTTCATTTTATTTGAAAAGGAGTGATTTGATGAAAAAAAAATGAAACAGACCAAAAACGTTTGTAACAAAGAGAGGTGGAAGAGGGAGAGAAAGAGCGCGAGAGAGAGAGCAGAGAGAGAGAGAGAGAGAGAGAGAGCACGAAGAACATAGGTATACATTACAGGTTTTTACAAATTTAAAAGTAACATACTGGGAATTTTTCTTTTTAGTATACATTGACTATGTTTTTTAAAAAGAACGCATCAATTACGCCTTTTATGTAGGCAACTAACTATACAGATAACTAAACCATGCTGTGACCAAAACAATCAAATTAATTCAATGTAAAAAATAAAATTAGTTTTGTTTTAGTGTCTTCTTGCATTTTTTATACAACCAGGTACAGTAAAGACGAAAAATTGGAAATTCTAATGTGGTATCAGAATGATAACTGCTTAAGAACTGCGAGAGACTTATTTTCAGTAAAATATCCAGAAAGACCTATTCCTTGTATTCGAACCATACAAACAATTGTTAGAAATTTAAATCAGGGGGATGCGTACTAAATTCCCTGCAAATAAGAACTAAAAGTAATCACAATGTAACCGAAGAAATGAAATTAAATATTTTATGCTACGTTGAAGAAAACCCCATAGTATCACTACGAGAAATAGGTTCATATTTTAATGTTTCTAAAATGTCGGTATTTATAACACTAAAAGAATTTAAATATAAATCGTACAAATTTTCGAATCACCAACAACTATTCGATGGAGACAGAGAAAAAAAAACAATCTTTTGTGAAACATTCTTTAATTTTCTGAATGAACATGAATACATTTTAAATAAGATAGTTTTTAGTGATGAAGCAACTTTGACAATAAATGGGGAAGTCAATTCACAAAATTTTCGGTAGGTATTATAATTCCTCATCTATCCACTATCCAGTATCTTGATAAACTTATTTCTTAGATATTGGTCCCGCCCAAACTGCCATTTACAAAACTTAACTCACAGTCAATACACTGGGACAGTTAACGTATCGCTAGGAATAGTTGAAAACAAACTTATCGGTCCATATTTTATTGATGGTAATCTCAATACAGCCAAATTTTTAGAGGTATTAAGCAACGACATCATTCCGGCAATAGATAACTTAAACGTCGATGACCCGTGGTTTCAGATGGATGGAGCCCCTCCGCATTCCACGAATGCTATAAGAAAAATTTTAAACGACAGATTGGATAGGAAGATTCGGTCCTATACCGTGGCCCCCGCGTTCTGCAGATTTGTCGCCCAATGACTTCTTTGCTTGGGGATATCTGAAATCAAAAATTTATACAAATATTCCAATACAAAGTATTGATGAATTAAAAGATCGCATACGTACCGAATGCAATAGCTTGAATCCCGACTGTTTTGAGAATGCTGTGCGTGCTTTTCAACACCGTTTAGGTTATTGTTTAGAAGTAGAAGGTGGTCATTTCGAATACTTGTTGTAACTGTTGTTTTTATTTTCATTTCCGTTTCTGTTATTGATATTTAATGTTTTACAATAATAATCGTCGTTGTTGTTCAACTCATTTTGATTTACTTATTCAATATAAATACTGCATCAACGTAACTTTTATATTAAAATAATTCACAACTACAGTGACGTTTGATTCTGTTTTTTTAGTTGTCTGTATAGTTGGTTGCCTACAAAATAGGTGTAATTGACGCGTTCTTTTTAAAATTATACATAAGCAAAGTATACTAAAAAGAAAAATTCTCTGTATATTGAAATAAGTACATCAGCTTGTGATCGATTAGGTACCTCGATTTGTTGAAATATTTCCATTAAGTACGAGTATTACTACAAAATACGAAGGTAAATGATATAATTAATTTGCAGTGTTTCGAAATTTGCTTGTTTTCTTTTATTCATTTTCATTCATTCATTCAGATAGTATACAGGGTGTTCTTCAAACAAGTTGTATTCAACACTAGTCTAAAAAAATTAAAAAGTTATAAAGCAAATACAAAAAAAGCACAAATTACAATAAGCGTTCGAAGTGCCTCCTTAATGATCATGGGATTTCAAATACTCCTGTCGTATTCGGGACACGTTGCCAGAACTCGACCTAAGTTCCAGCTATTTGTTCATAAACAATATTTTTTACGTGGCGCCAAAAATAAAAATCGAACTGGTTTAAATCGGCTGACGTAGGAGGCATGCCAACGCTCCACCGCATTCAATTCAATACCGAGGAAATCTATATTTCAAATGTTCCGTAAGGGCCTAACCTTTTTGACCCATGAAGTCGTCCTCCTAGCAGACTATAAAAATTGGCCGCATGTTTTAAGAACACTGTATATACTTCACAATATATAGTTTGAACAACAGTAAGAACATTTGATTTGCCCACCTTATAGATTTATCAACAAATAGTACGTGAAACGTTTTATTCTTCGCTTTGTAAAGAAATCGAAAATTGACCTGAATGTGGCGGATATTCCATTGACCAATAGGAACAGCCACATATTGTGTCGTCACTGTGTCTATAGAGTCACTGTAATCTACATTCTAATAAATTTTCTCACTTTTAGCGTATCCAATAGCTCCGTATGTGCAGTATGCATATTGGCTAGGAACGTAAAACTAAAACTGCTGTTTAAGCAGCCGTATTTTTGTGGAATGCCCAATTTTCCTGAAATTTAACAGCTGGGATATCTTATATTGCTTTGAATACCGTTAATATCGTAGTTTTACATAACGACTTTTTAAAATTACCCTTGGCACAGGAGATACGGTCACTTACAAAGTGCAATTTGCCAATAATGTCCCATTACGTAACAGCCTCAAACTGGTTTGTTTTAAGTGCATCATACATTTCGTGTAGGTAAATCAGGATAACTACATCTGCTCTGATGTATTTTTAAAACTTCTCTCTTATACATTCCACAATATCAGCATGCAGCTTGTGAGGTGCGAGATTTAAGATAAGATATTATCTTGAAATTGACTCTCAATACTTGTTTCAAAGAGGTCGCAGTTTATGCGGTACTTTCTGAAATGTGCGCGCAACAAAAGCAACGGAAGTTAACATCCGTGTTCCTATTTTCACATATGCAAATACTTTTGGCAACGGCCTGGAATTGGGTTTACCATTGACTCTGTATATTATTTTTGTTTTGCATGATAAGTAGTAGGTTCTACTACTACTTCTACGAAATAGAATGTAGAGATATGAAAATAAAATACAAAATAAACTAGTTGCCTACGAATGAAGTAAAATCTCACTTTAAAGGTAGTAGCATACAACTGACATATTAATGAGTTAATGACACAATTTGAATATTATAAAGAAAACAAGTCTATTTAAAACTTAAACTTTGATTAAAATTTTTCTAATCAAGTGTAATGTGAGAACATGATAAAAAAAATTGGCAAGTTATACAGGGCGTCCCACGACATGAGGTCACTACTTCGTGTATGTAATTTGTAGACCAAATATAGTTAAAAATTCTAATAAAGTTATGCCCTAAAGTAAACCGTTTTCAAAATACAGAGTGTTAAATTATTAGTTTCTAAATAATTATCTACAAGTATTTTTATTTTAGTTTAAATTCACTATAAAGATTGTTCAAAATGGCCAATATTGGTTTCGAGACTCATTCTAGCTCTTCTTAAGAGAGATTCGGTTGCCTTACGTAACATATCCTTGTTATTCCGAATTAGTTCTGCTGCCTCAAAAATGCGTCTCCTAATCTAAACAAGTTAAATCCGGGGATATTGGGGGCCAGGAGTACTGTTCTCCTCTAGAATTACAGGTCCTTCAAACCGTTGATTCAAAAATTGTCTTACATGTAATGCAAAGTGCGCAGACGCACCATCGTGCTAATACTACATACCATGTCTGATCGCCAGAGGGACATCATGTAACAATCCTCCCAAATGATCTTCTAGAAAATTTATATATCTGTCGGCGGTTAAATGGCTCTCCAAAACGAATGGACCAATGAGCATGTTATCAATAATTCCACAGCAAATATTCACTAAAAACATAAGTTGATAATTTCACACTGATTTCGTGTGAATTCTCCCAAGAGTGGCTGTTCTTTCTGTTAATTAATCTATTCCTTGTAAATATTGCCTCATCCATGAATAAATTTCTATTACGTAGGTTTCAATTTTGAATGATCCAGCGGCAAAATCTGTAGGTAAGAGGGCCTGAACAGGCTGGATATGAAATGGATAACCATAACGTTTTATTTTTCTCCAAACTCGCGTTCATGGTACTTGTGCAGATACACTACGAACAGAGGTGCTGGGATTATTATTAATTTCTCGCAGTATGTTGTCCTCATTGTCTAGTACTTGCTGTATTAGACGCTCCGTCGACGGTTTCGGGAAAGTTCCGTGTTCACGTAGGTGGTTGTGCACATTGGAAAACTTATCGGTCTGGTAGTCGCCAATTTGGAAATCTCAACCCATATTCTCGAGCAGCTGCTACTGAGTTTCCATCACAAAAGCTATACATGTAATGGATATCGGCGTACTCTCGCGTTGCAAAAGTAAACATTATCAACACTGTTAATAAGCGCAAGCAGAGAAATCAACTTTAAGGTGCTTTACTGTTTGACATACAAGTAAATAATATCGTTTCCATAGTAACGTAGACAGTTTATTTCAAATACTATATCTGTTTCGGCTGCTTCAGTATTTAACTAAAACGGCACAAAACTTCTTTAACAGTCAATTAAGAGAAAATGACCACTCTTTAGTTTCGACTTCTTTTTATCTCTCCTGCACGTAGGTGAAGTAGTGACCTCACGTCATGAAACACCCTATATACTGCATGAAAGTACATTTCATACCCTTTAAAGTAATATGGAAATCATCTTTAGTTGGGGAAAGCACATGCAGTTAATTTTTTAGCCAAGCAGTGTAGGTACCCCACACATACATTCAAGCACAGTAATATAGTAACGCTAACGCCAAGGAAAACTTACCGATTAATATTAGAATAATTTAATAGTGTGTCAGCCAGCTCTTGTTTTTGATTACAAATTTGCATTTATTTGGCAAGCATTTTACCAGATTTCCCCAAGTTCCTCTTTGGAGATGCAGTGAAACTAAGCTTGGATTAAACCATTTTTTTTTGTCGCTTGTGTTACTGTCGGCCATACGGGGGGCATATACAAACTTAATTTAAATTGTCTAAGGTTGCAGCGCTTCTGCATTTCATTTATAGAGTTCTTGGGTAAACAAACAGCGGATGTGATCAGAACCCGCTGGCGGCGACAGGCAGGTGACATGCAACAGACAATAAAACACAGACTTACTGATCTGTCAATAAATATTGGGTGGTTGTCCTCACCGGGGTTCCTCAACCCCTTTACGCCGCGGTTGGAATTCGAACAGTATACCACCACCACATACCACCTCATCTACCAGCCATCATAGATTAATTACTATAATCATGCATCTCTTCTGGTGCACTGATACTTCAAAGGGAGCTCTGCAACTGGACTGTGTTCAGCCACATCTCTGTTATTCATAAGAGTTGCGGGGGGACATCTCTGTCAGCTCCTAGATGCGATTGGGAAAGTTAAATCTTACTTCGCCCACCCCCTGCGTAAAAGTCAGCCTTCCTAATTCTAATTCTAATTCGATGTACGTGAAATAAGATAGCACCCCTATCAGCTGACTACTTCCCAAATGATTGCTAGATGAATAGTGATTAAACGTAGACACACCAATCTTGTATAATAATAACAGTAGGACGTAGGGCACTTAAAACACATATAATATCAAGTAGATAGTACCTAACCATTGGAGAGAATATATAAAATTGTGAAATGCATATAACATGCACAATACATGTGACGCCACTGCCCCTATTACCTGAGCAAGTGATTGTAGACCATATTCATATAATAAACACAGAAATGGCAACACTAATATCGCACCTTGCCTCAGCATAGAGGATAATCGCGTAAGAATCAGTTACTAGATTCGTAAACGACATTAATAAGTTATTACACCGAAACACCCAAATTGACGCCAGCAGATTTCTTTTCCAGACTACCGTCATTGGCATTTTATCCCTTACGCCCTTTTGTTGACTCCCAAGATTCCAGAAACTACTTGTTCTGCCCGGTCTCTCGTCTAAACCAGTTTAATTTCTACCACATGGTATGAACTGAGGGAAGTTACGCATACTTTTGTAAATAATTATTTATTGGTCGTAAGAATTTTCATAGAATAGCAAAAAATCGCAATGATGTAACTATATTTTGTCACAAGTTTTCGATGGGACTAAGGTCTGGTGATTGCCCTGCCCAACTAATTCTATCAACTTTATTAGTGGACATCCACGATTGAACCACTTTTGATCTATGGCAAGGTCCATTGTTATCCTGGAAAATAAACTCTTCTTGTCCAAACAAAGCTTTTCCACTAGATAACATTTTATTCTGCAATACTTCAATGTCTTTTGTGATATTCATAATCACAGAGACGACAACCAGCCGACCAACTCCTTCAGCAGACAAGCACTGTAATACCACAACAGACGTTGGGTGTTTTATTGTTGGCAGTACACATTTAGGTGACAATTTTGCCCGGAAACCTTCTAACTGACGTACGTATTACCAGTATAGCTATTGACATAAAAATTGATTCGTTACTGAATAGCTCCTTTTGCCACTGTTCTGGTGTGCAGTGACGATATTCCTTTGCCCATTGCAAATGGCTGAGTCTCTGTTTCTCAGAAAGTAGTGGTTTCATGCTTGCTGTACATTCTCGATGTGAAAAGTTAAGCTTTCTTCTTCTCACAGTAGAACTTACACAAACTCATACCAGTAGCTTCTGACCATAATTTGGTCAGTTCTCTAGATTGGAGCCTCCTATCAGCCAGGTTATTATTCTTAACACAGCATCAGGTTCTTTTTTGGTCGGCCACTCTAGGGTTTATTTTCAACTTATTCAATTTCGGCACACTTTCTCATTACACAAACAACAGTCAATGATATACACTGCACTTTATTAGCGATTTCACGGATGGAAACTCCTTCGTTATTATGGAAAATGAATCCATACTGCTTTTCATCTTCTGCGAGGACATCGTGCAACTTCGATGACATGTAAATCTGAGATAAATGTCCTAAATTCAGTGCAGGATATATATAGTTAGAATACAAAAGTTATTTCTCATACAAAATGGGTTTTAATGGGCACTAAGTAATATCTAATCACTTCATTATTTCTTAGAATAACAGGAAAATGATGAAGGTAACAATGTGTATTTCAATTTTGCTGAAGAATTCCCAGATCACAGTAAGCAAATAAACTAATGATATAGTCACGATAAGATATTTAATTAAATCTATTTTTCAGAAATTATTCCATAAAGATACATTAAACTCTAAGAAACAATTACATGCTTTGGTAATGCAAAACTTTTTTCACACCACCATACATATATTTAAACTAAACACGACACATTTCAAATTAAAAAATGCACATAATTTTATAGGTTGTAATTTCAAACCTTTTAATATTTCAAACTTCTTAATATTTATTTACATCTATGCGTTTAACCACACACCCATGATTTTTATCAAAAGTGATGCGAAAGTTCAAACATCGCATCGGTTGACCCGATAATGCTATTTCACATAGTAATATTAGCTGAAAATTACATGATTCCTACACAACCCACAATTGTGACTGTGGTGTGAAATGAATATGAATTATTAACATGCTTTAACAACAATGCATGTCTAGTACAATCTCTGCATGTACGCAGCATGCTGAAGAATGCTTTTGTTGGGGAAAATTAATTAAGTGGAAAATCCCATGTGTAAGAACTAAAAAAAAATGTAGGCAGAATGATATTAATCTTGAACTGGCAAATAGAATTCGCTGATATTACGTGCATTTGAACAAGAAAAAAAAAAACGACGAAACTACTAAGAAGTTTCCTGAAAAGTCCTAGCAAAACACAGAAAAACTTTTACGCAGAAAATGATTTCTTGGAACTTTTCGCTTTTTCTACCCAAAGCTGCTGTTGACACCGTGCAGTTCTAATAAAGCAATCAATCAACAGTTTTTCTTTGTATACAAAAGCTAGTGGAATTGAATAAATATATATTTTGCTATAATAAAGAAACTGAATAGTTATTTCTGCAGTCGTCTAATAACGAATTGATACAGCATTGTGGAAAAGCTTTCAATTAGGAAAGAACTATATTGAGAATCACAATTAGAAATTTTTGTATATATTTTGAAGTTTGTGAAACCGAAAAATAGCTTAGTGTATTTGTTGCCGCAGGAAGCAGGTTCTTTATATATGTTTTCGGTTTTCATAGTATTTTAACTACTTTCTACTCAAGCCAATTAGAATATTAGTTTAAAGTGCTGCTTCATGTTGTCGAAGTGATACCGATAGTTGTTATTGTGTGTGTGTTAATATTAATCTTACATTGTACGAGGTGTGTTCAATTGAAACCCATCTTTGCTTTATAAACAAATTATTCCACAATTTAATGATAATTACCGTCACAGTTAACGCACCTATCCCATTGTTTTACTAACCGACGTATACCCTGCTCATAGAATTCTTGTGGTTGCTGATTGAACAGGTCTTCCACAGCTATCTGTACTTCTCCGTCAGACTCAAAATGCCGATCTTTTACCCTTTTTTCAGCGGTCCAAAAATATGGAAATCGCAAGGCGATAGATCCGGGCTACATGGTGGATGCTCTAAAACCCTCGATTTCTTTTGTTGCAGATTTTCTTGCATCACATTAGGAACATGAGGTCTAGCATTATCATGCAGCAAAATGATCCCACGCGTAAGTTGTCCTGGACGTTTTCGTCTTATCGATGAAGCTTGTTCAAAGTTTCATTGTACAGATTTGCATTGACATTTACTCCAGGTTCCTTGAACACTATCAACAAGAGTCGTTCATGGTCGAAAAAAAAATGTTAACATCACCTTGCCTGCAGAAGGTTGTGCTTTAAACTTGTTCGGTGGTGGTGAACTTAAATGTTTCCACTGCATCGACGATAACTTACTGGATGGCTCGTAGTAATGGCAACACGTTTCGTCAGCAGCAACTATTGAGAGAAGAAAATCATCACCATTTTACCTATAGTCTGTGAGATGTTGCAGAGATAAACCCATTCGCAAGCATTTTTGTTTATTAGACAAGAGTCGAGGAATTCATTGCGAACAAACTTTGCTGTAACCGAGATAACGAATATGTATAGATCCTACACTCGCACCAACAATTTCTGAAATTTCTCTAATTGAAATTCGACGATTTTCTCTAATAAGGTCTTCCACAGATGCCATATTGTTTTCTGTTAATGCAGTACACCGTGCCCCTGGTCGCGGCTCATACATAGTCCCCTCTTTTCCATTCTTAAATTATCGGCACCATTCCTTCATATATACATGCATTTCCATACACTCTTTGCATTCGCCTATGAATCTGCACTGATTGCACATCTTCAGCGCATAAAAATTGTAGATCCGTACGCTGATCAAGCTTGGAGGGATTTTCAACAACAAACGCCATTTCAAAATCGAAGTTTTAAAAGTCAGAATCAAATTGAAACGCCAGAAACTTATTAATATGTTGCTTACAAACACTACTAACATTAACAAATGTCATTTGAAGTACTGCATTTGTTTTCAAGGCTAAGTTGATCAAAAATGGGTTTCAGTTGAACAAGCCTCGTACTAAGCAACTACTGTAAGTAAATATGCATTGTTTTCAGTTTATGAGAACGGTAAGCTTTAAATACATGTCTTTTGATATTCATCATCATCATCATCATCATCATCATCTGACATGGAGCTGACTCGAGGGTTGATCCTGGATACGCCAGGCCACCCCATGCCAGTAGGTGGGTAGAAATTTGTGGGATAGGGCGGGAACGTTAGCATGTCTGCAATGCATACCGCAAGACACCGCTGTTGCAACACCAGGTATGGGGTGTTGAGTACGTAGCCGAAACCGTTATGCCATTATGCGTTTGAGCCTAATAAACGTTGGTGTCAAAGTTTCACGGTGTTCTTAATTCACATCATGCTATTGTTCTAAGGTTACTGATTGCACATCTCTTAGTTTCCTAATAACTAATAACCTACTTAATAGTTACTCCCAAACTTATGTTTACTGTCCGTTATGCGTTATCCGTTATACATTTGACCCTAATAAACTTTGGTATCAAAGTTTCACATTGTTCTTATTTCACATCTATCTATTGTTCTAAGGTTACTGATTGCACATCTCTTAGATTTCTAATAATTAAGAACCTACTGAATATTTACTCCCAAACTTATTGAAACTGAAACCCGTTATGCGATTATGCATTTGGCCCCAATAAACTTTGGTATCGAAGGTTCACAGTGTTCTTATTTATGTACACTTTTACTTTGTACTATGCAATTACTAAGGTGGTCGTGGGCTAGAGGTCAGCGCTTAGACTTCTACGCTGAAGGTCTGGGGTTCAGTTCGCTGTATCGGATTTTTAATGGCCGTTCTCCTTCGCAAGGCATTGGTAGAGTAGTACAGTATTCTCTCCAGTAAATCTTCTCTGGCATAAAAGTGATTTGGAGCGCACGTTAAGCTGTATGTCTTCTATGTCTGTGGTACTATAAATCGAGCAATACATACATAGGAGAGAAAGTCGCTGCGTCTTGTAAGAGACAAAGCACTCAAAGAAGAAGAATACACTTGTCTGCAAACGCCTTCAGTTTGTGATTAGATTTGTAACAACTGTAAGCATCAGATTTTGTTATATTGATTCTGATAAAATAATGTTTCAGTGGTGTAAAGGGTGTTAAAGAAACAGATCAAGTAAGTCGATGGTGCATTTTATTAATGATAATCTTATGTCTTAGCTTATTTACGCATACATATCCTCATTATTATCAACATGATATACGGAATGGTGAAAATGATTGCCCACTACACTTCTTTTTTGATAATGCTTTCTGTCTCGTGAAACAATTCTGCACACATTTAGGATTTCCTGGAATTGTTTATAGTAAACGGTAACATTTGGAAATTGGGGAAGATATTTTTCTATGCAGTTTGGTATAAAATACTTCTAAATTTTAAATCACATTACATTGCAAAGGTAAGATGAATACTATAGGTGTCAATGTATACCGGGTATCCACCGCACACCCGACGCCAGGAAAGTAATAGCTTTACTGATATTACCTTCCTTTTAAATGAGATATTTCTTATCTATCACTGAGCGCTTCATTTTGTAATGTCGTTACTATGTGTTATTATGGATAGATATTTAATCTAAAATGTTAATAATTATATTGGATAATACCGTGAGTTCAAAAAGTAATTACATAAGGGTTGGCCATGGAAAATAAAAGTAATGTCAACAGCAAGCTGTAAAATTCATTAACTGTTATCACTGTTGTTGTTGTCATAAGTTTATATTGAAAATTCAGTTAAGTTACAATTATAATGGTTTTTACAATAATCATATTTTCGAAATGGTGTTCGAGAGAAGGGCAAATGGATTTATAGTGCGGTGCCATGTTTAGAGGAATTTCGGAAACAATTTCCAGATATTGCTGTCCTTGAAGGAGATTTTTACAGCGCACTTAGAAGATGTGTTGATGTATTCCGAGATACAGGGAGCATTACTCATAGAGATATGGAAGGCCAAGAGTTCGTACTCAAAATACAGCAGATGATGTTCGTCAACGATTGAACGAGCAACCCACTACATCACTACGTACACTTTGGCAAGAGACTCGTTTATCATTAGGAACTTGCCATACTATTGTCAAAATAGATTTAATGCTGTTCCCATACAAAATTCTTGCTTTACATGAGTTGCTGCCAGCAGATCACAATAGGAGAATTTTGTATTGTCAGTGGTTCCAACAAAATTTAATGAACAACGACGAATTGCCAAATTAAACGTTTTTTTCCAACGAGGCCTGGTTCGCCCTTTCGGGGTACATAAAATCACAAAATATGAGGTTATGGAGTGCTGCAAATTCGCATACTTTTCGCGGATCTCCCCTTCCCCCGTTACAAATTGGTATTTGGATTGCTGTGTCTCGAAGACGTATTATCGGACCCATATTTTTCCACGAAACTGTTACTGCTCAGTGATACCGGAATATTGTACGTGAATTTATTAATCAGCTTCATGAGGATAAGCTCGAGCAAGGCTACTTCCAACAGGATGGCGCGACGGCCCACACCGCTCAAGAGAACCTCAATTATCTTCGTGAATTATTTGACGATCGAATAATTAGTTTACGTTCAAATCCAGGATTTCCAGCTAGATCACCAGGCTTGATTATTTTAGATTACTTTATATTCCCTTATCTGGAAAATAATGTGTACAAGACCCCTATTAACAATATCGACGAACTGCAAAGCAGAATTACGGAACAGTGTGCTAATATAGGTAACTCCTCAAATTCTTATAAATGCTTTTAATAGTATGAAAAGACGAATAAATTTGTGTCTGCAGGAAAACGTTATGTTTATTTTTCTGTACCTGTGAAATAATAAAATTATAATTTCCAATTTTAATGATTACCTAATTGTTATGATTTGTTTAATAGTGTAGTAATTTAGTTGTTACTGTTATCGTCTAAATTGAAATAATAGAACTCATTTCAAAAATTGATTTATTTACATTTACCATGCAACTTAACCTAACATAACACTGCCGGTTAGGTACTGGCGCTTGCGCTAGATAGCGCTAGAAAGGTTGTGCCTAAACGTCAATTGATATATAAAGCTTGCATTAGACATTATTTTATTATTCCATGGCCAACCGTTATCTAATTACTTTTTGAACTCACGGTATAACGCCCTAATGATTTTAATCAATAGCAGTTGCGTTTTAAGTATGAACTATCTCATTTACTAAATTATACTATAATGTTCATTTTAAATTAAATATTCGGAAGTACAAGGGCGCAATACTTCGTGGCTTTTGATTTGATTAATTCTTTCGAATTGTGGGCCATTTTAATTATTGACATACCAAGATCATGTTCAGTATTTTCGTAATTAGTTTAATGATTTTATATTCAAAATATTGTAGCTGAGGTGTTTTAATCCCAAAAGTATTGTTCTAGGCCTAGTTTAATGAAGTTTCAGTTAATTATTCCGTATTATACCATTCTAGAACTGAAATTATAGCAAAGACTCGCAACCATAACAATATTTATGTTACATTAAGAGCTGAATATACGTTTCTTGTCTAATAGTATGGAAAACTAACATTAATATTTGCACATTTATCTAACTGCGGCTTTAGGATACGAAAATAACGAGTGGAAGTATTGGAAACACCGCAAATAAAGAGGCGCAAACTTACGAGGAAATAGAATTTAAAATAACACCGAAGTACTGTGAAGCGGTGTTTTTAGCGACAATAAAATGCAAAACAATCTAATTTTTGAGACAAAAACATCTTTATGAGTTGCTTTTATTGTAGGGTTTAACTCTTATTTGATAGAGAACGAAGTTTTTTAATGATTGCACTAAAGCCTGTAGCAATAATGTATAAGTAAGTTATTGTAACGCCGTATAGTAACATATTTAGTAACCGTGCTGGTTACTTACTCATTTACTTAAACCTAAGCCTTTCAAGCTGTCGGTATAAATCCGTAGTGATACTATTTACTTAAATATTGGAAACTGGTTTACTGTATTTATTATTTACAATTAGTTACCGATTGATATTCAGTTTAGCTTCCTTACAAAACAGTTCTTTTCCCGCATTGCAATTACAACTTTAATTCACTCTAGCTATCAAAAAATAATATAAGAAAAATTTATAGCAGTTATAAAATATGGGATAAACGCAGGGATATTTAACGAAGAGTAGACAAGTATGTCAGGGATTTGATTATTCCAGTTCAATGTCTTTATGAAAGCTATCAACATTGTTAGAAACTGTAGACATGAACTACTAGAACGCTTGAGAACTTCAGTATCGTAAGTGCTTCAAATTTAATTTGACACGATAACGTTACAATAAAGTTTTTGCTTCCGAGCTAATGTTCGTATCATGTTCATCCAAATAATCAAATCATTTTAAGCCATTGTTGTAGTGTGCTGTGATTGTGTTGATAATTGTTTTTCCGATATTTTTTATTTATGTTTTTGCTTTTCGTTGCCTCGTGTATAAATATATTACATTGTTGCATAAAAGTAAGAGATTTCCTATTAAGTAAATATTAGTTTCGATTTAATTTATTTAGCCACAATTGTTAGAAAGTTTTATAAAACTCCGTAGGCAACGCCCGGAAAATTATAAAATTACGAAACATTTAGACCCTGTAGAAGCTGTGCAAAACTCCCAAGAACTACAGCTTACGGCTGTTCAAACTTGAAAAGAAAAACCAAATATGTAATAGGAATTATCTTCACACGTTTTGAATTAAAGTTATAATAAAACTCGGTAATGATTTGGGCAAATGTTATGTTAATACTGTAATGGAATATGAAGAAAAATATAAATGGGGAATATTAAGTCTAGGGTTTCTTTTCTCCCCTGATTTTTTTCTAAGTAGTGAAAGCAATAACAGTCTTGTATATAAACATTTTGTGTCATTAAGTATTTCCTTCGTAAACCACTAGTCATTTTAGAGCAAAGTTAGATATATTACGAGTATTGTTAAGACAGGTTTTTCCCACACGTGGAATATCTTATTCTAATAAATTTGTGGAATTTGATCGTCATTTTCGAGAAAGGAATATCTTTTACCTATTCTCATACAGTGGCTGTTGTCTACTGTAACTATTACTTAAATGTACGCTCAACAAATAAATACTTGCAAGAGTATACGTAGCTTACCTATGTCTGCTGTCAATAACATTATATAAGGATTAAAAGGTTTGAGCGAGAGGCTGGGCAGGCAAGTGTTTCTTGGAATGTGAAGGAAAAACAAGGGGATCAGCGTATTGAGAAAGGTTGGCAATGGCAGTATTCCATATCTTTAGTACAATAACTAATTAATAGCATTTGCGAACCTACTAACTGATTGCGATGCGATTATCCGTTAAGCTGGGGCAAGGTGTGTATTTAGTGTTACCACTTATGTGCTTATACAGGGTGATTTCTAACCTCCCTACCTAACTGAAATGGCAGCTAGAGGGGATCAAAATAAACGTTTTTTTTCAAATAAAGTTTTGATCTAATTGTAATAATAACAAAGTTATTTAAATTATTTTCGTTTATTGAAAACCGCTGACTAAAATGATCTGGTACTTGATTAGATTAAAATTTAATCTAATCAAGTACACCGATGTCACTTCAGTTTGTCAGAAATTACGTATTAAGTAATTAATTTGTTGTCATTAAGTCATCTGCAATGGTGCATTACAGTAACAATGAATACGTAGACATGATTATGATGTATGGAGCTGCTGAAGGAAACGCTAACCACGCAAGACGTATGTATTTGGAACGATTTCCAAATCGACAAACACCTTCAAAAAATGCTTTTCTCGGGGTAATTCAACGGACAAGAGAAACTGGGAATGTACAACCCAAACCAGGTCATGGTGGTGGTAGGCCACATCAAATCGAAGTAAATTTAGAAGAAACAATTTTGGATATGGCAGATAACGATCCAACTACAAGTACACGACAAATTGCCCTACAAGTCGAAGTTTCCCAATCCTTTGCTTGGAATACATTACACAGAAATGGTTTATACCCATACCATTTCCAGAGAGACTATCCGTTAAGGCTGCGGTTTAGTGACTGGTTTTTAGGCAGTTGTAACAGAGACAGAGATTTTCCAACGTACGTATTGGTAACGGATGAATGTTGTTTCACACGAGATGGTGTTCTCAACTTTCACAATTACCACACATGGGCAGTAGAAAATCCACACGCGATCCGCCAAAAAAAATAAATTTCAGCATCGTTTTAGCTTAAATCTGTGGGCTGGAATTGTTAATAACACCTTAATTGGGCCTGTTGAACTCCCACCACGCCTTAACGGCGCTTCTTATTTACACTTTTTGCAAGAAACTCTACCACAACTTCTCGAAGATATCCCTTTGGATGTGCGTCACAAAATGTGGTTCATGCATGACGGCTGTCCTGCACATTTTAGTCGTGGTGTACGAGACCATCTCAATACTGCTTTTCCGCAGAGGTGGATTGGTCGGGGCGGCTTTATCTCATGGCCGCCACGTAGTCCCGATCTTAACCCAATCGACTTTTTCTTATGGGGTTACATGAAAGAATTGGTGTATGCCACCGAAGTTGATAACATCGACGAGTTACGTCGTCGTATCAATACCGTTGCTGAGAATTTACAGGTTCCACGGTTATCAGAAAACTGGATTCGTCGTGCGCAATTGTGCGTTCAAATGCAGGGTGAGCATTTCGAACAACATTTGTAGGTTTTGAAGGTTTCGTTAATTAAATTTTCGTTTGCTTTGTCATGTACGTAATTTTAAGTTATCATTATTGTGTGCAACGTGTGCTGTGTGTGCGCGTGTGCTCAGCGGCACTCAATAAGTGGGCGTTAATTTAAGAACTTTATCAGTTTGTTGTAACTTTCTTAATATTAGAATTAGATCAAAACTTTATTTGAAAAAAACGTTTATTTTGATCCCCTCTAGCTGCCATTTCAGTTTGGTAGGGAGGTTAGAAATCACCCTGTATATAAGGATGGGCCCCAGTTGCAATATCAGCTAATATTAGCAGTAGCGTCGCTAGCGAGGTATATCCCAGGAAGTGTTTTATATATAATATACATATGTATATACATATAGCGATTATTTTACGGCTAACGCCGCATATCGCCTCCTATACGTTTTCCCCACATCTGCTTGTCTTCCAATCGTGCTCCATTAAACCTCTCCTTTTCTTTGCGAGAAATATGTTGTCGTGCCATGTGGTCTTCGGCCTTCCTCTTTTTCTTATTTTTTAGGATCTCCAGAGCCATCTTTTTCTAACTTGTTATATGTGTTTACCCAAACGGTTGTGTATTATCTACTTGTTATTATATGTGGTTTACATGCACTGGGTCTTATTACTGTTATTACACAAGATTGGTGTGTCTGTGTAAGTAGTTGTTGGAAACAGTAGCGTAGTGAATTCAAGTAGCTATATGAGTAGATAATGTGTTTGGCATGGTTAATCATTATTTACCTAGCAATCATTTGGGAGGAAGTCAGTTGGCAGATGTGGTATCGAGAATGCGCCTACATCGAATTATTATTATGAATGTAACATGACAGAGCAGTACTCTTTGTTATATTACCTGTTGCATGTCACCTGCTTGTCGTCGCCGGTTAGTTCTAATCTGCATGAAATGCAGAAGCGCTGCATTCTTAGATACCTGTAATTATAATTAAGTTTTTATTGGCCCCCCGTAAGATCGACTCTAAAACTATAGAGTACAATATATGGTCGCGCACATACATGGACCATCACGAAAGAAACGGTCAGTAAGTTGGAAACACATAAAGCGCGATGGAAAGGGTCGTGCTATGCATATTATTGAGAAATAGAAAGCGGCAGCACTGGATTAGACAGAACAAAGGTAATAACGCCATACTACAACCTGAAGTGGTTTTTCGGCGGGCGCCAATTAAGGATGATCGATGGAATGCCAAGATCGTAAGATGGAGACCATGGGACGGGAGAAGAAGAAGGGGTAGTCTAAACACGAGGTGGCAAGACTATATAAAAAGAGTGATAGGGCTGAGATGAATAAGAAATGCACAAAATAGCGAGAATTGGAAAAAGGATAGGAAGGCCTATATTCAATACTACTGGGAGCAGCAAGGTCTGTGAGAAGAGAGAATGATTAGGAAAATTTTAAAAATCATAATATATGCTTCTAGGTTGTAGGTCATTGGTTCGCCACCGTTTGCTCGCCACCGATTGCTCGATTGCCGATTGCCTCACTGAAGAAGATGCTTGCCATTCGTTTGCTCAATAGTCAACTTGCTCGCAGTACTATAACTACAAGTTTATTAACGTAGAAAAACTAGTTTATATTTTGTTAAGCACCTTTGTTTGTTAAATAATTTAGTACACCCTTTCATTGCTCGTTAAAATCGTAAAAAGTATTATTTTTTTATATACATTTTGATATTATAAGGACATATTCGTTTATACGCTAAAAATCCAAAAACGTCGCTTTTACAAAATGTGTATCCACGCGTGTGTGTGGGTGTATGGTCGTGGATATCCTGAAACCGGCTGGTCCTATTTTTTAATCTAGAGATTTACTAAATATGTAAAAAATTCAAAAAGCTTTTGTAAACTTTTGGCACTGAAAAAGGAAGTTACATGTTCTTTTTAGTAATTCGCTATTTTAAAACTGTAGCCCTACGACAAGAAAAGGGATTTTTGCTGAACTCCGAAAACTTATAAATTAGGAGCGATGCGAGTTTTTCCTTCGAAGAATGTAAGATTTTGAGACTTGAGCAGGTACTAAATGCCCACGGATAATATTTTATTTTAAAATGCTTGTCGAGCATCTTCCGGCGGACAATTGGCGTGGCGAGTAAATAGTTGTCGAGTATAGAGGCCTGCGAGCAAACCGCAGGCGAGCTAATGGTGGTGAGAAAACGGTGGCGAGCAAGTGGGCAGACGCCGTTCTTCTATTACAAAAAAATAGATTTATTTGCAGAACCTAACGTATTTATTGTTTGAGGCTTTTGCGGTTTTTCGAACTGTCAATATTACAATTTACTTTCGGCTTATAACGCGTCGTCGTTTGGGAACTACACCCAGCATTATCAGGTAAGAACCGACCTGTAGCTTGTCTGCCTTTACAAGCATTTGCTCTAGAAGTTTGAACCATATTTGTTCGTAGGCCCTGCCTGATTAAACAGGGCCGTGTGCTTATATTAATCAAACCTTGGTGTGGACAAGGATTTGGTCTTGATGTATTTTGTTTGCCAGGACAATAATACTTATTCGGCTTATGCAGGAGTTCAAGCTTTACTGAGTCTAAAACCGTCCTCCCTGTTTTTGTTGTTAGGTTGTTTCTCAATTTCAATTATTTCACGTATGAGACGAGGGAAGTAATGAGGTACCTTGGCGAGTACCTGAGCATTGTCAAAGTCCATCTTATGCCCAGTTAAACCAGTATGTTCAGCCACCTCAGATTTTGTGATGCGTTTGTGTTTGCAATCACCTTTGTGCTCTCGCAATCTTAACTGAATGGAACGACCAGTTTGTCCGATGTAGTTTGAGCCACAAGAGCAAGGGATGTTGTAGATCCCGGCTGATTTAAAATTTGTTGATATATATATATACTTATAATAAGATGATGTTTTGCGGATCTGAAACCATTCTCAAAGTTTCATTAGTCCTAAACACTGTCGTTATGCTGTACCTTCTAAGAACTCTGTCGTTCTGCCCGATTGGCTCAAAGAGGTTTAAATACCCCCGCTTCAGGCTGCAGGTCGGGCCTTTCCTGATAATGCTGGGTGTAGTTCCCAAACGACGACGCGGTCTAAGCCGAAAGTAAATTGTAATATGGACAACCTAACGTATTTTTATTAGATGCATGTCCAACCTCTCTGCACAGCTTGTTACTTTTAAAAATGGATCTACCAAACAAATCGTAGAACCTAGCCCACGGATCCAACCAGTAGTTTATTAATTTCTAAGTACTAACAACTTATTTCTATAAGAATGAATATGATATACCAAAAGTTGTGTTTACACATCATAACGGGCGGGTTGTGCGAGTTTCAATAGAATATTTCAATCTAAGAAGATATCTATGTTAATTCGTGCATATGGTTTGTATATATATATTTTTATTCTATCTGTTTGAACTTACTATTTACGGGCTTTTATCACGCCTTAATTCGTTTATAGTAGGATGTGGGACACGTAACACTTTTAGTTACACTTTAAGGAAAATACAGTAATGTAAGAAGTGTTATTTGGACCTTGTATATTAAATTATCTTAAACTACTTACAATTGTTCTCATGTCAAATGCATTTTAAAAGGGATGAATTGACTTCACATTAAATTAAAATACTTTTAAAAACTTTCGTGGCGCTTATGCTGGTTGTTTGCGACAACTTTGCATGTGTAAAACAACCAAGATAGCAGCATACTTAAGACACCAAGGGGCATTTTACAATCAGTAGTTAAATTTATCTTTCACTTAAATAGTACGAAGACAATTAGGCTAATAAACTTTGCGGTTGGTTTTAAGTGGAAAATTTAATGGTAGATTGAGGTCGTTACACATCATTACTGTAAGATGAATATAACCTGGTTCAAAAAATCTGTCGGATTTCTTAGAAAACTATGTGAATAACTGTATGACATAGAGTAAAGTAACTTCGCCAGAAATTGCTTCAAAACGACCACATCTTTTCATTTTGTGGTCTTTTATAACCCAACATCTGTTATAATTTCTTCGAAAAGAGCAACGAGGTTATTATAAAATTCTCCCAAACATTCTACTCGTTTCTGCATTAAAAATTGGATCTCAGTTATTACCTATACAGGGTGTCCTAAAACGTACCAGCGATATTTTAAAGATGAATTCCGGAACTTATTTGTCGCAAAGTCTATATAAACATATGCCTTAAACATATCCGTTAACGAGTTATTGTTTATTTTATAATTTATGTGTCTAAAATTTTAGTTCAACCAATTTTATGAAATAAATCTTTTTTTAATACGTTTATATTATTTTATTTACAATAATTGTTCAAAATTATCACTATTGTGTTCGATGCATAAAGCCGCACGTAGCAGAAGAGATCGCTGCGTTCTTAATATTGTTACTGGGTTATTCCTAATAATATCGGCAGCCTGCTGTATTCTTTGACGTAATTCTTCTATCGTGTGCACTTTAGTTGCATAAACAATCTGTTTCATGTGACCTCAAAGATAAAAATCTAATGGAATCAGGTCCGGCGAACGCGGTGGCCATACTACGGGTCCTCCTACTCCAATGCATCTTCCCGGAAATGGTGCATTTAATCAAGTTCTAACCCGAAGACATTGATGTGCTGGTGCCCATCGTGTTGATACCACATTGCACGTCTAATATTTAATGGCACATCTTCCAGTAACATCAGTAAGAAGTTTTCTAGAAAATATTCGTAATTCGCACCATTCAAACGGTGTGGTAGTTCAAATGGTCCAATCAGTCGATCACTAAGAATACCAGCTGTCATATTAACACTAAATCTATGTTGAAAATGCGAGCGTTTTCTTGTATGCGGATTTGCAGCCCATTCGTAAAAATTATGATACTTATTGATACCATCTCGCGTGAAAGAAGCTTCATCGGTCCATAAAATATGCGGTCGGTTTTGATCATTTTGTACCCTATTACAAAATCTTAAACGAGCTTCAAAATCATTACCTAGAGCTTGAACTCTTTGATGATGATATGGATGTGAGCGAGCATTTCTTATTACTCTCCAAACCTGGTTTCTACATATTCCAAAACGTAATGCAATTCTTGGCATACTTAAAGACGGATCTTCTTGTAATAAATTAAGAACTCGTTCATCATTGTTTATGGGTCTATGGATTCCTTGGCCGACTGGATGTCTTGCATTAGAAGTGCCATGTTCCCTCAGCTGGCGATGTGAATTAAAGAAAACTGCATGCATAGACAGTCTTCTATTGGGATATCTTCTACGATATGCTTGTTGTGCTGCTAAAGCATTTCCATCACACAGACCGTAAACATAATGAATATCTGCATATTATTCATTTGAAAATAATATTGCCATTGTGAAGGATATGAAGAAGAAGCCAATAACTTCATTGTCAGAGTAATAAACGGACACGTTGCAAACAATAATTTGTTAAAAACGAAGTTCAAATGTTACCAAACAAAAGACGCGATTATGGCAACTAGATCAGTATTTGACAAAACCGTTGAATTAAAATTTTACCCACATAAATTATGAAATAAACAATAACTCGTTAACGGTTACGTTTAGGCTCATATGTTTATATGGACTTTTCGACTCCTTGAAATATTGCCGGCACATTTTGGGACACACTGTATATTAATTATAGCCTATGTATTATGTAGTAACTTCACGTTACTTTTAACCCCTGAAAACTTTTAAATTTGTTAATTGTTCCGTTGATACACATTAAACAATCGGTCAAAAATATTATTCACAATTTCAACCGGTTTTTTAGCGTTATGCTCCTTTGTACGTAATTAGATGGGATATACGATATTTTCAAAGGGAATGCAAGGAAATATGTTTTGTAGCAAACTTGTTTATCTATAGCTTTCGATAATGAAGTAATCACTTAAAAATGCGTATAAAGCAGCAGAAAGCAAATTATACCTGTTCGAATTATTGTTAATACTGTTTTGGACTTATTTAATTAGCATTTAATATGATTTTGTTTAATCATTTTTGAAATAGTAGGCGTAAACTAGAAAAAGGAAGCATGTACTAGACGTGTTGTCTGACAGAAATTATATTTTAATGAAGTCTTCTTAATACTAATCTCTGTAAATTTCACCTTAATTTATTTCAACTTTTTGTATGTTTTAGCCTCGCAAAGTTTTACCTGAAGTAGTGGTGTAAAATAGAGAAAACGGAGCATGTTCTAGACTGGGGTTGTCTAACAAAGTTATCTTTCAATGTTTAAATATAATTACTTTGTCAGATGCAGACCACTAAACGAACATCTATTATTTTCTCGCTGTAACTATTACGTCCGTTAAAACTAAAAGCAGGGAATTTCCTTACCGCCTCCTTGCAAAATTTTGCCAACTCTTATGTAAGTTACATCCGTCCTAAGACATTTTTTGTTCATCAGTTGATAATCTTAATTAATTTCCGCTTAAATGAAACATTAGAATTAGAAAGTGCTACATCGCGCGCTCCCGGAAATATTTAGGAGGTTTTATGCTAATATTATAAATAACGCTTCTGCTGGATTTG
The DNA here is from genome assembly GCA_014611495.1 of Limonius californicus. Lineage (NCBI taxonomy): Eukaryota > Metazoa > Arthropoda > Insecta > Coleoptera > Elateridae > Limonius > Limonius californicus. Next base: position 17,388 of record JABXWE010008560.1, on the reverse strand, counting down.
CTTCCTTAGATTGTTTAACCTGAAAAACGAAAGGTAGATAAAGGAATTAATAAAAACAATGTAGATTTTAATTTTGGGATAAATATTCAACTAACAAATTCCTGTGCAAAAATTGATCGTATTTGTGGTTTTGTTATTACATGTTGTTATTAAGACGCTTGTACATCAGCCCTCCGCAACTTCTGGAAATTTTGTCAAGTTTTTGTTTGCTAAAATTTCCACGTATGTATATTGCCAAAATATCCATCATACGGACTTTCACAAAAATCATTTCACAGTAGATGATTTCCACCGTCTAAAAATTATTGTTTTTTACGTGAATACTTTTAGCGTATAATGACTAGGGTCCGGATTTATATGCGCTAAAGAGTTCCTATATATGCATTTTTTATGCGCTAAAAATCTTCTATAATATGCTGTAATATATGTGAGTATATATAAAAACTAAAAACTAAAAATATGCTGTAAAAATTTAAAATATATGACAAATACTGAGCATACCAACCACGATGTAGAAAATTTTAAATATCGTTTGGAAGTGTTTATTTTTGTAATTTTTTTTACATAGAAACCTTGAAATAAGAGTTACATACATATTAAAAAATAATTGCAAATATGAATTAATCATTATATCATAAAATAATAGTAAAAAGTATTATGACGTGTTTTTCCGCGTTACCGTAAAGAAACATAATTTTATCTCAGTTTTCCATTGTAAAATTGTATATCTCGGAAGTTAAAATTTTTTTTGTATATCGAAAAACGAGCGTTCACCGTCACTTGAAGTTATTGGAGCATACTTGATGCAGCCTAGATTTGACTGGTTTGACTATAAAATCATACTTATTCTATAGAGTGTGTTGTAGCCCGGTTTTTTTTTCAGAATAGTGTCTAGCTTGGAACTAACGGTTTTCCCGATGGTTCCTGGAACCGTTTACAAGCTATCGATAACCTGCATACTGTCCAAATCTTTTACTGAAGGTAGCAAAATTGAAAAATGTGTTTTAATAAAAGCTAATTGTTCAACGATCTTCTAATCTGCTACACACGTCCTACACTCCAAAAAGGTTTTAGAACCATCAACAATTTCTTGAAATATTTCTTCTAGTTTATTGAAATTTTCACAATAAAGCATTACAGCTTCAATCCAAGTTCTCCATCTAGTAATTATGGGTAGTGGTGGTAATGGCAATTCAGGAGCGACTTCGCTTAGCTTTTTCTCGCTATTAACTAGTTTGTTGACCAGGGGATATTCTATTCGAATCAATTCTGCTATTCTATGTAAAGCATGAGTCATACTTTGTCAAATGGATCAAATCGGGGTAAAATATTTTCAAAGCCTGTCCTGGTTTAATCATGTATGTAGCAGCATCTGACCCTAGAAGTTTTAGATTTTCTGATTTTACAGGTTGTGGTGCCTATAGATATGTTAAACCTTCATTAACAAACCGGGCAACAGTGGCGTAATTAGTTTTTTCTACTGCTTTCGTTTGAATCAGGTAACGTACCGGAAGCTCCGTGTCACTTAATACGTCGAAAATCAAATTTTCTACGTTTCGTTGGCAGACGTCTGCTCTCTCATCGACGGAAATCCATATATTTTGGGAAGCAAACTTTTCTTTAACTTCATTCATTCGCTCTTAGTAACATTTTTCAAAATAATTTTACAATGCTACAATTATACAAGTTTCTGGATTTGTCTGGTCATTCTAATAGAATACCTAGCATGTTTTTAGGATTTACTACCATTGTAAGACTTTAAAATTTTAATCCTATAAAAGATATTTAAGCCGTTGTTCTAAAACCATTCTAAGAATAAGAAAATACAAGTTGCATTTTACACCCACTAGTAGCGAGTTGCTACGCATTTTTGCCATTTAAAAATTCCAGGAATTGGAAACCGTATGTTTTAAGATTTATGAAAAAGTAAGGAATATGGAAAATAAGTACGAAATATGCTGCTATATCACGAAATATGTAAAATATGCGAACATGCGGTAAACATCCTAAATATGCAGTTATATGCGGAATAAAACTTTGTAAAGTAGCTCATTTTATGCTAAACCGTCAAAATCGCAAATTTTGATGTTCTATGTAACAGCAAAACGAATATGCGAATACATATAAATCCGGACCCTGATAATGACAGTATATAGAAATACTAATATTCAATATAATCAGACAAGAAAACTGTTTGCTTTTATATTTATCGTAATACATAACATTGGATACTTAATACAAAATAGCAAGTTTATACAAATATGTAAAGAATTAAAATCCTTTCTCGGCGTAAGCTTATTGACCTTTAAATATGTTTAAGAGCAATTTAATTTTAAAATGTTAAATATTTCTGGTACCTGCATTACTGGGTTAAATTCACCGTAGAAGATTTATTTGGTAAGCAACTGGCGCCTTGGGCTACAGGCACTGATTGACCTTTAATAGAGACTGACAAATGATCCGAAAAGTGAATTGATGATCTGTCACTAACTGATTCGTGAAATGCTGGCGATATTCATTTCATGATATTTGTTTTTGTTTTGCCAATTGAGTATGGGTCATGTGACGTCAAACATGGAAGGAAATCATAACTATTCGAATCTTACGATATTAATATCAAAATTATTCGCCTGACTGGTGTCTGGTGAAAAACTTAGATGAAATATCTTGAAATGAATTACCTCGAATCGCAAAAAATCAAAAGCGAGAATTTTGAATGGCAAAATTTCGAACTGTATTTCCAGTTAATGAATTCATTTCATTAGAAAATTTGCTGATAGTCTAAACTTGAAAAACTTATATTTTTCTTAAAAATACTTTTAATATGATTAAGTTTGCTATGTTTTACAGTATGGTTAAGTAGTAGTTTAAAAGTCGGAATTATTGCTACTTAAGATTGTTGCTATTAAGAACATTTTGTGTTTTGGGAGTATCATCAAGCATTGTCTGTGTCATGCCGAGAAGATCTAGGTTCGATCTAATGGGTGAATTTTTCAAAAACAAGTTCACTTCGCTGAAGGGCATTAGAAGAACGTCACAGTTTTGGGAGTTACATAGATTTTGCTGTCCATAACTATATGGGGTTATGTTTACTTACCATTTACTAACATTCTAACGTTGCATCAAATCGCCATTTAGAATTTACGTTTTTGTGTTGTGGAACGTATTTTTTCAGAATACTCGGTTTAAAATAATCCATTTTCATATTTAAGTAAAAGCTACCACTTCCGGTTATTAGTCTGGGACGTTCGACAAATGGGCGAAAGCGAGCGAAATAGACGTTTCTAACGATCGTTTCTAGCTTTTGAGTTTGTTGCATAAAGGCGATATTTCCCACGTGATAGTCAGGCGGCGATTTTCTACGAACAGGTCTATAACCACCAACCTTACATGATGTTGGTTGTGTTGCTTACTATGGCAGAATCATATTTGAGGGTTGCCTCTCGAGTTTGTTGCATAAATGGGGTATTTCCCACGTGATACTCAGACAGAGATGTTCTACGAATATGTCTATAACCATTAAACTTGCATGGTGTTGGTTGTGTTGTTTATGAGCGTAGAATCATATTTGAGGGTTAGCCTTTGAGTTTGTTGCATAAAGGCGGTATTTCCCACGTGATGCTCAGGAGCGAACTTCTATGAATAAGTCTATAACGACCAACCTTACATGGTTTTGGTTGCGTTACTTATGATCATAGAATCATATTAGAGCATTAGCTTTTGAGTTTGTTGCATAAAGGCCGTATTTCTCACGTGATACTCGGGGAGTGATTTTCTACCAGGTCTGTAACCATCAAACTTACGTGGTGTTGGTTGTGTTGTTTATGATCGTAGAATCATATTTTAGGGTAAGCTTTTGAGTTTGTTGCATAAAGGCGGTATTTCCCACGTGATGCTCAGGGAGCGATCTTCTACGAATAAGTCTATAACCACCAACCTGACATGGTGTTGGTTGCGTTACTTATGATCGTAGAATCATATTTAAGGATTAGCTTTTGAGTTTGTTGCATAAAGGCGGTATTTCCCACGTGAGGCTCAGGGAGCGATCTTCTACGAATAAGTCTATAACGACCAACCTTACATGGTTTTGGTTGCGTTACTTATGATCATAGAATCATATTTGAGGATTAGCTTTTGAGTTTGTTGCATAAAGGCCGTATTTCCCACGTGATACTCGGGGAGTGATTTCCTACGAACAGGTCTATAACCACCAATCTTACATGGTGTTGGTTGCGTTACTTATGATCTTAGAATCATATTTGAGGATTAGCTTTTGAGTTTCTTGCATAAAGGCCGTATTTCCCACGTGATACCCGGGGAGTGATTTCCTACGAACAGGTCTATAACCACCAATCTTACATGGTGTTGGTTGCGTTACTTATGATCTTAGAATCATATTTGAGGATTAGCTTTTGAGTTTCTTGCATAAAGGCCGTATTTCCCACGTGATACTCGGGGAGTGATTTTCTACGAACAGGTCTATAACCATCAAACTTATATGGTGTTGGTTGTGTTGCTTATGATCGTAAAATCATATTTGAGAGTTAACTTTTGAGTTTTTTTTTGCATAAAGGCGGTATTTTCCGCGTGATTCTCAGGGGGCGATCGTCTACGAACAGGTCTATAACCACCAAACTTACATGGTGTAGGTTGTGTTGCTTATGGTGGCAGAATCGTATTTGAGGGTTAGTTTACTCTTCAGTTTAAACGCTACTGACATACAATTAAAACCTCCCAGTAAATGAGGTGAATTTTACATGAAGAATTGGGAAAAGAGGATGATCTTTGAAAAGTTCCTTCCGCACAGCTGCACTACCTTGATTCGGAGCCTACATTAACTTCTACGTTACTGTTGCCCTGTGACTAGTCGCACACCAAAGAGCAGTACGTCCGTGACAGAACATGACATTACTAAGAAGTGTGGTTGTTGCAGGTTGGCAACTATTATCGCATATCAGTAGATGTACCTATTGGTAAAATAGGTTTTGTTTTAGTTTATTCCTTGGAATATATAAGAATAGGAATAGGGAGGAGTACGCTGTATAGGTAAAGTAAGTTTTAGCAAGTACCTATAGGCAAGCGTCAGAACATGAACGTAACATTGTATTTGTTTTTTTTTAAATATGTAACAAACTAGTTCTGTTCATTTGCGTCGCTTGCATAAATATTTCAATATTTTCCTCTTAATAGTATTTATATCCTGTAGAAACACCTGAAAAGGTTCTAACGTTTTGAGGAATGCCTACCGGCATTTAGTGATTCGCTCTTCTATCTCAGGACGTCAATCTTATTGCCCTAAACCTGATACAACAGTCTTCATAGGCAACTCTATACTCTAAGGTTTATGATGGAAGTTTAATATCAAATGATATCGCATGCGTACGATGAGGTTATGTTTTAGTTTACTCTTTGAACGTGACGCGATAGACGAACTTTACAATGAAGGTATGTTCTTCATTAATAGGTTGACTAATTTTGAAAGGGCCATATCTGGATTGCAATTTTCCAAGCATTTCTTAGTACTGACGCCATATTCGCCAGTTGTACATTTTCAAAATGTATTTTCCGTATCTGGGCTAATGCCAACCCCAATATGGATAGTTAATGTGTCACACATAGTAATGCTAAAGAAGTTACGGAACTACTTGTTCTTCAACAGGAAGCTCACTTTCATTTTTTCCCCAAAAAATCTCTAAGCTTGATGTTATGTAATATATGAAACGTTTGATGAGATTGTATTTTGGTTTACTCCCCACGCTTGAAGTCGTTTACTCATTACTGACAGAAAAATGGTACTGTGAGGTTGCATTTCAGTTTGCCGTTCTGTACAAGGATGTTGAATTTCAAATTCAAAATTTGACGACGTTTATTAATGAAGAAATACTGGATGTAAATCGATTCTTGTGACTACCATGATTTGCTATCCAAGCGCATTAAAACCAATAGATACAGATAGGAGTTTCTTTAGATGAAGCTGAGAGATAGTTTTTTCTGCAATTGGAACATCATGTTTCTCGCTGTAAGCGTGCTGTGTACAGGTCGGAGGTCGGCAGGAATTCTCGTGTTCGTGTCTACTAACTCACTAACTTATTGTTTCAACTTCCATTGGCAATCAGGAGTAAAGCCTCACCTTTCACCTCAATTATTCACTGCTCCATATTAGTTACATGGTAGAAGTTACAAGTTGAACAAACTCCGTTTAAATTCCATACACATAACTTACTTTGTATAAATGGCATTATAATCTCGCTCACTTATTCTCAGGTAGAATTTCCTTAAGGCATGTTTTAATGAACTGCTCAGCAGTGGCGTAACAAGAGTTAATCTTGAATTTTCCGCTAAAACACTTCTACTGGTTGTAAAGCAAAGTCGCTAGACAATGGAGAATAGCTTAAAGAAATTTTATTTGTAACACTAACTAGAAAGTTAATCAACCTCCGTATTATGTAAAATTGTATACTGCTGTTAGCTTTAATTTTAATATGAATGCTGATAAACTTTGACACAAGGAATTACTGGTTACGCTACTGAATAACTTACATCTTCCGAAGCGTGTGCTGTTAATTTACTAATTACCCGTTTATGTTTATGATATATGAAGTGTACTTTAAATAATAAGTATCAATAAATCTTAACAGCCATAAAAAGCTCCTATGTGCGGTAGTAATTACGGAATAGCCTCCTGCTTTTTGATCGCACCGAATGTTTCGTTGCACACGTTTACTTTTTATCTCTGTGTTTCTTTACAATAAGATATGGCGATAATTAGAGTAATTAAATAACAAAACGGCGAATGTAGCTGAGAATTTTGATTTGCAGTACCATTAAATGATAATAGCTTGTGATGAGGAAATCCTTTTAAAATGCCAGAAGAATAATAGAGCTTGATATGTTGATGCAATGAGAATAAGCGTCGGCTGTTAGCTGTATTTTGCGATCGTACTCTTGATTAGTGGACGTTACAATGTGAATAGAAAATGTTTTATGAACCTGTCGCTGCTGATAAATATTATAATATAACGGATATTACGGTTTTAGTTCTACAAAAACCTGTGCTAATAGGCAAGCTAATATTAAGTTCTTTGAGAGTATTAAATACTTTTCCGGCAGCGCTATATCTAATTAATAATCACAGACTTCTTTTCCATATAAGTTTACCCAATATAGCATCAAATATTAACCGTCTGGTGAACTGGATATACTGTTTTTTATGTAGCTTCCATAGTAAAGGATTAGTGGTAGGTATATGAACTGACAGTATAAAACAAGACAGCATCCCGTAACAATTTTATTATTGTCCATTTATGCAGTATCAAATTTGTCAAAAATAAGAGGTCGTGGCATGACCTGTTGACAACTGTTATGACATTTGTTTATACTAGGCGATAACTTCAGGTACTGAACTAAAGGACATTTCTTTCTAACATCAGGTTATGAACCAAGCAGCAGTGAGAGAGCACGTGTCGTTTTTAATGTAGAGGTAAATCTGTCTTTGAGAGACATACGGTCGTATACCTGCTTAAACCTTTCACCTGCGTTAGAAAGAGATGTAAGTTAAAGGTATGTATTTACTACAGTTACTGCGCTAATTCTTTACCAAGAAAGTTACATGAAAAATAGTATACGAAAAAGCCGCATGGGACCAGGTCCCGCAAACAAGGGCGTATCCAGCTCAAAACGGAAGGGGAGGAGGGTCAGTTTTCTAAATACAATTTGTTTCATGAGGGAAGAGTGTCTAAGGGAATACACAATTACAAATGAAAAACAATATTTAATGATAATTAATTTTTGAACAGTAGCTTTGCGAGAATTTGTTGCAAATTTTCTAACTGCAGCTTCCACTAATTGCCCCTTGTTTTCGAAAACCATAATACGATGAATGCTTAGCATGGCTTAACCGATTTCACCTATTTCCACCAATAGTGCTTCTAAGCCATGTTTTAATTCGGCGAAGGGCGCTGAATGAATGCTGTAAAGCAAAATCAGTAGCGCCTTTCTGATGGCTGGAAAAAACAATTCACTCTTTTTTAGAACCTCAATGATATCTGGCGCTTCTTTTACCTATTCCACATTTTGAACCAGAATTCCCTTTCTCCTTCGATGCCTTCCAAATTGTAAACAGTTGCAGAAGATGAAGTACTTTCATTTCATTCCTCCATCTCTCATGTTACTTGGATGGAAATGTGTCAATGAAAATCTGACTTCTAAAAATGATATGACGGAATTCATGTAAGGAATTATTAGAGACCTTCTCCAAAATTCGGATGTATTTCCGGCTGGAGAGTTGCTTCTATGCATATGTCGGCCAGCAACTCGAGTAGCGGTTTTATCAACATTCAAATACTTTGCAATGTCGTCTGCTTCTTTCAAAACGTCATCTGTGACTGTCTCCGCATTTCTCTTACCATAACGAGAATAGTTTGAATGTTCTGGTTAGCTTTAACTATATCAAGTGCCTTTAATTGAAGTATATTTGCTAATTGTTCCAGTATAGAGGAATACTTCGAAATTAATGCTACTGGCACAACAAATGAAGATCTGTACGCCGCTGCATGCATTCGATGTGCAGTTGTTCTTGTTGCTGTATTACCCTCTTCAGCTGCGGTCTCTAATGCTTGAACAATATCGACGAAGTGATCCTTAAAAACACGAATGCTCTTGTACTTCTCTGACCATCTCCCACCTTGGAAGATAGGCAGCTGCCTCCCTCCCTGGATACGCCCTTGCCAGCAAATGCGATGGCTGAAGTATCACTACCATGGTGTTTTTTGAAAAAAAAAAACGAACCAAATAGTTAAGTGTGAGATGGTGTGTTGTCGTGGTGCAACATCCACGAGTTGTTTTTCCACAATTGCGGCCGTTTTTTTGGATTGTTTCATATAAACGGCTTAAAAATTTCAGGTTCACCGTACGACCTGGGGGTATGACTTTGTGGCGGACTACTATATCTTCACAATCGAAAAAAAAACTGTAAGGAGAATTTTAATATTCAATCGAACTAGACGTGCTTCTTCGGTCTTGGCTCTTCAGTACGCTTCCATTACACGATTGGACGTTTTTTTCGATACCATAACCATACATGCTATACGCTTACGTTCCATCACCTATTATGACGCGTTGGAGCAATCGTCAGCGGCTTCATTCAACAATTGTTCAGACATTTCTTTACAATGCTGTTTTTGTTGAAAATTCAACAATTTCTGAACAGATTTGCCTGCCATTCGTTTCATGCCCAAGACGTCAGTACACATTGCTTTGCATGAGCTGTATGATACATCAACTTCTTCAGCAGCCTCCACAACAGTATCAGGGCGATTATCAATTTTGTTGATTTTTTCCCCGATTCCATCGGTAGTTTATGTGCTAGACCGTCTAACTCTCTCGTCATCTTCAACGTCTTCTCGGTCCTCTTCGAAACGTTTACATCTCTCATAAACGCTTGTTTATTTCATAGCAGACTCTCCAAAATCTTTCTCCGACATTTTCACCACCATTTTACTTTTAACACAAACGTTATGCAGTTTTTTTGTTGTCGTTTACAAAATTAAAATATCTTCGGACACACCAATATGCGTCTCAGTTCATGAACACGTGTTCACCATCAGAACACAAGATGGGTTCAATCAGATAAGTATAGTGCGCGAAATTCTAAAATTCCTGGACCTTTTCGATCAAACCTCGTATATTTAAATCCGTTGTAAATTCAAGTAATTTCAACGGTTTTATGTAAACTACTCAAAAATGAATAGGGATATTGTAATATAAAGCATACATGTTTGTATTTTTGGCGGCTAATGGTCGTCTATTATTGATAATTAGAGCAAGCGGAAATGTTTGATGTTAAAAATAGAAAACAATCCAATCCAGTAGCAATTGCTTAACCGTATTAGTGTCAAGTAGAGTTTGTGTGTTTCTTTGTATAATATTTCCTATCTTCTTCAGATCTTTTTTGTTCATTGTTTTCTTATTCGTGTGTTACATTTGTGTTCTTAATAATAAACAACAATGCAGAGAAACCATTTAACAAAAGAACAACGAAATTTTGCCGTTGCTATGCACCAAAGAGGAGATCGCCAGGTCGACTTTGCTGAAATGATAGGAACCACGCAGAGCGTAGTTTCACGTGCCCTTTCGCGCTTAAGAGAAACAGGTACGGTTGCTAGAAGGCCTGCAAGTAGATGTTTTCGCATCACAATACCTCGTGAGGATCGACTTCTGGTAATTAATGCAAAAATGCACCCCTTTTCAACTGCTCGACATCTACAGTAAGTGCTCCAGAATGCCACAGAACATCGAGTCTCCAACCAAACTGTGAGATCGATTGCTTGAGGTAGGACGTACCTCATACCGCCCCCTGAGACGTGCTGCAAGAACTGTGGCTCAACGAAGACCGGGTGGAATGGTCAACACGTAGGCTTCAAGAAGCGACACCGTGGGATGATATATTGTTTTCGGACGAGTCCAGGTATTGTCTCAGCAATGATAGCCGGCGTCAAAAAGTATATAATAGTACCGGACATCCTACCTTACCTCAGTATACCCAACCAGTCGTTGTCTTTGTGGTGGTGGTCTTATGGTATAGGCCGGAACTTCTTTAGGGTGGCATACTGACCTCTATATCTTTAATAGTACACTCACGGGCCAACGTTATGCCCAAGGGACCATTATGGACTATGGACTGATCCGTCCCAACGCTATTGGACGGGAATACTTTGTTGTTCTTAACGACAACGCAAGGTCGCATCGTGCTCGGGTTGTTTTAGAGATGCTTCGAGATGAGAAAATAAACCATCTTGCTCTTCTCCCGCTATCTCCAGGTCTCAACCCCATCGAGCATGCATGGGACCTTTTGCAGAGACGGCTGGATCATCACAATCCAAGGCCTACTACTGTGCAACAGCTAGGGATGTATTGCCGGTACTGTAGCATCAAATTCCACAAGAATATATTTATAATTGCATTGAGACTATGCCAGAAGGTGCAGAGCAGTTATTACTGCCAGAGGAGGTGCGACGCGGTATTAGAATTGAATAAATTTAAGCTAAATGAAAGGGAACAATAACGATTTTCATTATAATATTGTTAAATTTCTTCTTTAAACGTATCTTTGTTGTAATTTTCATGTTCATTACTAAAAAGACGTTACATTTTGCTGTTTTGGTAGTTTTTTTTATTATAAATACAATTAGTATTGCCCTTAAATGTTTTATCTGCAATATTCCTATTCATTTTTGAGTAGTTTATTACGATATTTCATTTTTTATTACATCATGTATTTTGTATAGTTGATTATCAATTTATAAGTCTTGCCTTACAGAACTTTCCAACTGAAAGGCTGCATTTAAAATAACATTTTAGGTATTTCCTGAAGATAAACATTTTGAGGTAGATGCAACTCGAATAGTCTATACTTATATTGATTTCGCCATCTAGTCTATATTTAATTAAAATATATTAGTGTTACAACAAAATGTATAATCCAGGCATTTTATAAGACGTCCACAGAGACAGTCTGCGAAATTAACATTTTAGTAGCGTATTTCATAAATTTCTTAAACATTTTATAAAATATTCCGTAAAAATGTTTACCCAATTTTTACGGACGAGTTGAAAGGTTTAAATTAAATATTAATACGATTTTGTAGCTAATTTAAAGTAATTACGTTTTAACCAAGCTTGGGTCTAGAGAAGATTTCTGAAAAGTCGATAACGGCCAGAAAGCGTGTGTAGGCAACATTAAAAAGGGAAATTCCTTGTAGACGTGGTTTTTCCAGAATTTATGGCAACTTCAAAATCCGAGTATAAGTTGAAGCATTTTCTCGAAGTTTTTATTCATTTTTAAATTAACAATTTCGCGTAGACATTGTAAACATTTAAGGTAAGGCAACCTATTTTAATGTAACCTACAGGTATCGTTCTGGATTGCAATATACGTTTAGTTGTGATTTTCGTCGGAAAATTAAAGTAAATGTAAAATATATCAGTATACTTAGTGTGCTCAAACATTTTTATTAATTATCCAATTTTGTTTACTGTTTACAATCTATATCTTGATAATCAAGTAAACAAATTACATGAAAAACTTTGTAAATTGTATCGGCAGTATTTTTGTAATGCCAAAGCTATATTGCCAGGGTATATGTTTCTGTAATACTTAAGCAATATATCGTGTAGAAACTTTAATAGTATTAAATTCTCTAACTTAAATATACAATATTTCTGTAAAAGCTCATTTCAAGAGGAATACAGCGGATGTTTTATTTTCTAAGTATTTTAAGAGGTTACTTGTTAAAAAATTAAACGTACAATGTAAGTTAAACGCCGTTTAATATAAAAGCTGTTGAAAATTTGCACCACGTTTTTCTTGGCAAAAAGTCAATGGATGGTACATTTTAAATAATTTATATATGCGGATATACTTAGGTAATATAGTAAAAGTAGATAGGTCTTCACTACATGGAAATAAATGTTTGATGTTTTTTCAGGCTAGTAACCTGGTTATTTGCACGCCACCTAACTTGTCGCCGTTTAAACCTGCTTAAGATAGGTGTCCAAATGTCATGTCTCTATACAGTACTTGGATAGTGGTTCAATAATATTTAAAATAAAGACGTGTCGCGGTTGTTAACGCAGTGTATATATAATACTTAAGTAGTGTTCTATAATACCTAGACAATGTATATAGATAATAATTAGGCTTAATGTCGATAACACAGCTATGTGATAATACATATGTGTGATACTTCGGCGGTACATATATGTATAGGGTTTTATAAATACACGTATAGCACTTAGACCGTTCAACACTTAGCTATGTATGCATACCCCTTTGGCATTATATCATATCTCGTATGAAGTCTAAGCAACATATACTTAGCCAGTATATGTATAATACAGAAGCAGTATGTCAATAATACTCAGGCAATATAAATGTAATACTTAAAGAATGTATCTGTAATGCTTGGGAGGCATATATTTATTGTGTATGTAGCATATAAATAATATTTAGGAGGAATACCTATTAGTAATGCAGTTGTGCACTTGCGCAGTGCATCTACGCTACTTAGGGAATGTAGCTATTAAGCTTAGGTAGTATATGCATAATACTTATTCGAAATATCAACAATGCTGCTGTAAACTATGTATGTGTAAAGATTAGGGAGCATATTTATAATGTTTATAACAATAATTGTAATATGCGGGTATTCGTACAATACGTAGACAATATACGTATAATACGCATATCTGTAATAATTACAGAAGGTATCCGTAATGATTGGGCAACATATGCGTACCCTTTAAGCAGTATATGCATAATACTCAACAGGAGTGTTTATAAATTATAATGCCAGCTATGACGCAACAATACGTGCACACGACGGTATATGTATAATACTTTGCAAATATGTAACACGTAACAAGTGTATGTGTAATACTTGGCAGTGTATCTACGATACCTACTTAAGTATATGCATAATATTTAGGCGGAGTATGTATAATGCTGGTATAAAACTATACATGTGTCCTTACACATGAATAGTTTCATAATTATTGATTAGGGGGCATATTTATAATGCTTAGAAAAACGAAGTAAAATATATTGCTACCATATGTATAATATGTAGGTAATATACGTATAATACTTAGGATATGTATTTATAATAATTAAATGTGTATCCACGATGCTTGAGCAACATGTATGTATACTGTCTAAGCAGTATATGCATTATACTTAGGAGAAATATGTATAATGCAGCTGTAAAGCAACAATACGTCTATTAGAGGGTATATTGTATAAGGCTTTGAAAATAATATGCGTGTACAACACGTAACCGCAATATGTGTAATACTGTGCATCTACGATATCTGGAAAATGTAGCTGTAACGCTTAAGAAGCAGTCTATGGATAATACTTAAGTGGAGTATCTATAATGCTGCTGGTAGTCTATATATCTGTAATTATAAGAAGTCACATTTATAATTCTTGGAAAAAATAAGTACAATATTTTGCCAGTATATGTATAATATTTAGGCGATATATATGTGTGTAATATTTATGCAATGTATCTATAATTCTTACAGACTGAATCTATCATGTTTGAGGAATATTTATATATGTGTACTGCAGTCTCTATATAATACTTACAAGGAGTCTTTATAATACAGTTACACAGCAATATATGAGTAATATTTAGGCGGTATATTTATAATGCTTAGAAAATATACGGTTAAAACTTAGACAAACTATGCATAATACTTAGGCAATGCACCTATAATACCGAGGCACTATAGTAATGCAGCAAAGGTATTACATGATTCGATATTTAAGGCGATTAACACCATTACATAAACTAATGGGGCATTTTATAAAACTCCTTTAATATTTAAGTTATCTGTAAAATATGAATGATGCAAAAAATAATTTTTGTCGTATTTTAGTGCAAACGTTGCACATTTTATCTGTGTTTATAGAACTACACTCTAGAAATTAGCGATTTTATTCTTTGCTCAGCAGAAAATAACTGGATTTCGTTATCTGCATGTTCACGTTCATACATTTTTCTACTGGCGTTGTTCCTATCTAAGCTCATTTACCGGGATTTATAACATCCGTTACGTTAGCTCGTTTGCTAACTCTAGTTGATCTACTCTAATAAAACTGTACGAGGACATTATGTTTAGATCTGAAATAATAATTATTATAGTGACTTTAATTGTAAGTATCTTACAAATTGGAAAATAGTTTCGACATGTTTCTGTTTGCATTTCATTAAATCTTATTAAGTGGTGATACAATGGTGAGTATGTAATCGTATGTGGTCACAATTTTCATTATAGTCTATGGTTATTCAAAGCTCAGTATTTTGTGTGCTTTGCGAGATTGAACATAATTTTGTGCAAAACGTCCACTTTCCAATCTGCTTACTTGATTGACCTCGCCTGCAAACGATTTCTAAGTAATTAAAAAAAAGTTAAACCATTACACTTCGCAAATTTATTGCAAGAATATTTAAAGCATTTTACAAAAGCAGATTTAATTAGTTGGAGGTTAATTTATCAAATTGAAATTCGTACTTTTGCTTATTTTATATTCACTGCGTGTTCTTTTGTAGGTAGTGAATGCTAAGTAAAAGACAGGCTGTGATTGATGTGTGGATGTAAAGGAATTTATAACATGACTATAGCATTGTAACTTTCCAGGTAGTGGAATTGAAATTGCAACTTGCATCGCAAATAGTTGTGACCTGTGGCAAAAATGTGCATTAAATGATATGACTATTTTCTTCATATCTTCATGCTTCCATAATGATACATCTTTTTGAAAATCGTTCCAGTTGGAATTGTGTCACTAATATTGGCACTAAGATGCCGTGTGAATACTGTACTTTCAATTGAAATACATACATAATTTTGGAGGCATGAAGTATATACCTACTGATGTAGGTTTCTTAAGAGTCCTTTTTTTATATCTAATTTATACCTGCATCTTTTCGAAAATCTTTATTGGAATTGTATTACTATGCCGAATTAAAAATGCTGTCTCAATTTTGAACTTTTAATAATAATAAATAATATTGTGGTACCATAAATCACCAACAGGGGTATGTTTCTTAAAAGCACTCCTTTTCTAAATTTAATTTATGCCTTCATTTTTTTCGAAATTCGTTCGAATTAGAATTGTGTCAGTATTATCGGATTTTTAATGCTTTCTGAATTTTGAACTCCTAGAGGAAATACAGATTTTGGAACCATAAACCAGACACAGGTGTAGCTTTCAAAAAAGCTCTCTTTTTGTATGTCTAATTTACAATCTCCCCGGATTGAAAATCTTTTCTGTTGGAATTGGATGGCGGCTATTATCGGATTGAAATCACCTTTTCTAATTTTGAACTTTTTTACATGATTTGCAACCATAGAGCACACAATGGTAGGTTGTAGATCTCTCAAACGCTGTCGTTTACCAATCTAATGTATTGTTATATTTACGAAAATCTTTCGAATATTTAATAGTGGCACTATTACAGTATTGAAAATACTCCCGGAATTTTTGCAATTTTAAGGGGAATTATATTTTGGAATGATAAAGTTCACATAGGCTCGAACATGCTTTCTGAATCATGAATTCTCAATGAAAATGCATATTGTGGAATCATACAGCACACACAGGTTTAGGTTTCTCAATAGCTCCATTTTTCTGTATCTAATTTCATCTATTCGAAAATCTTCCCAATTGGAATGTTGTGGTTATTACCGGATTGAAAATTCTTTTAGAATTTGTAAGTTTTAATGGTAGTACAGATTTTGGAGCCGTAAAGCACACACTTTCCCAATATTCTGATTTTTTTAATTGAATGACTACTACCGGAATCGAAATTATCTTTTTTGATTTTGGACTTTTGCTGGCAATACATGATTTGGAACCATAGAGCACACAAGGGTAGGTTGTAGGCCTCTCTGAATTATGAACTCTTAATGAAAGTGCATATTGTGGAATCATACAGCACACACAAGTATAGATTTCTTAGAAACTGTCCTTTTTAAAATCTAATATATATACCTTTATACTTTCGAAAATCGTTCAAGTTAGAATTGTATTGGTAATACAGTTTTTCAATTACGTTCTGAATTGTGAAGTTGTTATGGAAATACAGAATTTGGCACCATAAAGCAGACACAGGTGTAGGTTTCTCAAAAGCTCTATTTGTTTTATATCTAATTTACAACGTCGTCATTTTTTAAATCTTTAAATTCGATTGTATCACTATTACCGCCTTGAAATGCCCTTGTTACGGAAATATATACTTTAGAACCATAAAGCATACAAGGTTGCAGATTTTCAAAAGCTTCCCTTATCTACATATGTTTAATTTATACATTTTATGTTTCTGAATATGGTTCCAGTTGAATTTGTGGCATTATTGCCATCTTGAAAATGGTTCCTGAATTCCAGAATTTTTACAGAAATGGGTCTTTTGAAACCATAGACATGATAAAAGAGTAATTTCTTCAAAATTTCCTATTCTATATTTAATATGCATTCTCAAATAGCATGTTGAAAATCTATCAAATTGGATGTTTGCAGGGATATCTTGTTACGATTCTAGAACATGTACCCCTGACAGTAACACCCGTCCCCACTACTCCCCCCTGCGGAAAAACTCCATATAAGAAACCTCCTGGACATTAACCCCCCATATAAAAATAGAAACCCTGTACACTTCACAGTAATAAGAGGAAACAGATTAGGAATTATTTGTTGACGGAGATTCCTACGGTTTTAACATAATCGTAAATCGCTTCGTGATGGTTGTTACGTATAATAAAGATAACACCAGAAGAAGATAGATTAATTCCGTATTGTATTCGTTTTCTGTCTTTGCAAATGGG
>JABXWE010008559.1:0-24312 GCA_014611495.1 Limonius californicus | reverse complement strand
CTAGTAATCGATTTGACGTAAAATTTTCTACATAAATTTATTTAAAATACTCTTAAACTTCCTCAATAGAAAAAATAGTATAAAGAACACGTTTCATAAGACCACTTGTCGCACTCGTCCGTTGAAAAACTCGACGCTTCGCGTCTCGTTTTTCAAACTTGGACTCGTGCGTTAAGAAAAGGCCTTATGAAACTAGTTCTTTAATATACTATTTTATAGCATTATCGATTCATTATCAAAGCATAGTTTAGTTGCTATAGTTATTTTGTAGGCTATCTAGATCACTATTTCCTAGAACACAGTAGATTTGCTTCTAAATGCTTAATACTCGCACTTCACTGGGATTACCATCATCTAAGTTTGTGATTAAAAGATGGCGGGGCTATAGAAAAATAACTACTGAATAATTGTTATAAAGTCATAGCTACAATTTGTTTTTCACGGTCAACCCTTACTAAACATTTTGCTAATCATACTATATAATAGTCATGCTAGTTGATAATATTTTATTTTACATTTTCTCCCATAAGTTTAAGTGTTGTTCGGAGCAATCACGCAATTGCACTACCTACACTCGGAGTCAGAGTACCCTCATTGAGTGCAAATATATGCTCAACCGAATCTTCAACTGTTTTTTACCTAGTGTCACTGCTCGTTCCCTAAAGAATACATGAAAATAAAATTACCATAGGTATGTGTAAATAATCGTTTTAATTAAAGTTAGCAATTTCTAATTGTGAACCTATCATTTAGGTGTCAGGCGTAGGGATATTATTTTGTTAACGTTTTTCCGCTGTCAAGTGTTATTTCGTCCTCTTAATTTTTATATTCGGTAAACAACCATTTTATTGCGATTGGCGGCGTATTCCATTCGCTTAATAAATTCGTTAATTTTAATGTTAACTTCTTCTAAACTTTTTTTGGAGTATGACCAAAAGAAAGCCTTTTCCCGCTACAATTAATGATGGGTACAAGCAAACTGATATAAGTATATATTTTAAGGTTACCAATAGAGCCTCATGGAATACCAAAATGCTATGTACTACAAACAAAGAAAATGACTCCGAGGAGCTGCTCTTGTCTCCTCGTAAAAATCCAAAACCAATATGTAGCGATGATGAGACTGAACTAGGAGATGGAGAGGGTGTAGCTGGGTCTTTAAAAAATGGATTGCCTCCTGCATTTACACAACTCACTAAACCAGTCTTAAGAGAAAATCGGTCTCCACAACAGTGCTCGTTATCAAAGTTGCCTCTTCAGTTGCCAGTTTATACTTATTCGGACGATAGTGATTCTGAAGAGCATAGTAGGGATAAACCTTTGTCACAGCCACTAGATACTGAAAAACGTCGTACCAAAGTACCAACACGGGGAAGTTCCCAGCCAATAACTCCAAAAAATTCTCCAATTAAGGCAGATATTAAGAAGAATTTAAAAATTAAGCCTATAGTTGTCATAAGTAGTGATGAGGAAGATTTCGAAGTAACTCCACGAAAGGTGAAAAAAGTTGAAGATACATTACTACATAGAAGAAAACTCACACAGCAAGAGACTACAACAAAAGTTAAGCAATATATAGCTAGTGATATTATTCCAAACGTTTGCAACAGATTCTACCAATCAATCGTACCTAATAGTTCAACTAGTGAGCAGGAAAAGGAAAAATTAGAAGATGCAACAGTACTAATACTAGGTAAATGATAAAAATCAATTCATTTTAATTTGTAGACTATTATAGCTGGTACACTACAGGAATCGCTATACAAAACACTTTAAAGGAAACAGTTGTAAATGCTCGTTAATCATCATCATTATCATTGCGTCGGTAATACTGCTTCTGCAGTGTCAAGCTGGTGTGAGGCAAGGCTAAGCTAGTTTGTGCTATGCACAACAGGGCCCGACTCTGGGTTACCGTATTGTATGGTGTGTTTTTGTATATGGCCTTGTTACTCCTCTAGTGCAACCGTAACACAAAAAGTGCCATTATTTGAATCTCAATGGCAAATGGAGACCGCGACCCAGTACCAACCACAGGGAATTAGAACATTTTTCCGTCCTTAACCACTACCACTAAGGCATTCTAGTAACCAAATGCTTGTTAATAATATTTACAAATATTTATTGGACTTATTTGTTTCTTCTGAAAAATATAGCACACACTTAATTTTTTTAAATGGCATTTATATCTGTTTATTACAATCTTACTGTCATCTCTTTTCACTTATATAAGGGTTGATATACATAGGTATTTATATAAACTACAGAGATATTTAAGAAAGATGCTGTTTAACAGAATCAAAGTGTGACATAAATGAAATAAACAATCAAACAACTATGTTGGCAAGTTGTCAAACAGCTTGAGTTTTCTTGTAAGGGGATATAATAGCTGATCCACTTATTAGAAGATCTATGGCAATATAGTAAGTTCATTAAAAAAAAAACTCGCAGCTTGCCATGGTAAATTTATGTATAGTGTCTTCTTACAGCATGCACTTTATAGGAAGCGAAATAACGAAATTTACTAATTTTTAAATCAGTACCTAAAACACGATTTAATTGGTAATAAAACAAATTTCCGCCTGTATACACTGGTATACACATGTTAGTTGATTTTCTGAACAATTTGAACTTTATAATTAAATAATAATTAGATCTTCACATTTCATTTCCGAAACAGGTCAATTCCGAATCGCTTACCGTTAAAATGTATTCCTATGTATACGTCAAAATGTATCACATAACCTCGAAATGTGATTGTTGCTGTTGTCATTTATAAGTGACATTATGACTGTCAATTGTAACATATGCGCTAAGCCATACCTTAATAAAAATTTCAAAGCCTGCTAGAGTTTTTTTTTTTAATGAACATACTGTATAAGTTGGTTGCAAATGCGGATACCCTTACGACCAACCAAACAGCAATAGCCCGCATTTATTTGGGAATGAATGGCATAACATAACCAAGTTGGTTAATCCCTATCTATCTCTTTCAGAAATATTTTCTCTGTTTACTCTTGATACTCCTGTTGGAGAACATCTGTATTATATTGCTGCACTTTATACAATGAAAATGCACTCGGTAATGCTAGTCAGTCTCAAATTTTTCAGTCGTATTATTTCAAGCAGGTGAAATGGAAACATACAGATTTATTAAAAAGAAAAACATGAAATTTGTGTTCAACTGTTAAGTTTTCTTTGTTGGACCATGGGAAAATTTCTAGAAACTGTTTCTACAACATGAACGGGGAATTATTATGAGTCTGGTAACCTTCCCCATTCATCCCTTTAGGCTCTAACTACCCCAACAAAACAATTTCAAATGGTAGGTCACCTAGGGTTGCCAGATTTCTTGATCTTCAAACCGGGTCAATGATCAGCTAAAAAAAAAAGGAAACCGAGAGAGAAAGGGAAAGAGATATTTAAGCAAACAAACATCAAATTATTGTATAGAATAGGTTTATTAAGTATAAAAACAAAAACAAAACAATCTCAGAACAACTTAAAAATCACATATTTAAAAATTATACGAACAGTATATAATATATACAGGGTGTTAATGAATTGCAGGGACAAACTCCTAGGGTTTAAAGTATACATGAAAACAAACATTTTTTGATAATAAATGTATCGTCAAAAGTGTTTCCTTTCAGGGATAGAGCTTCTCAAAGATTCTTTAAGGAGCGTCTAAATGTAGGACGCCGAGGTCGGTGGTTTTTGCTGAACGAGGAAAAACGCTAAAACGACCCTTTTTCTCGGATAGGAAGTAAAATCGTAGGCCCCGTGTCCAAGTGTTGTTGGGCACGTCAAAAGAACCCTTAAACAGACTAAATTTCCAGGTGTGGTAGGATCGCTCCCTGGCGTCGGTGGTTAGCCATAGTAGCAGAAATAGGCCGACGTTAAATAAAACAATCAAACAAACAAACAAATGTAGGCAACTCAATTTACTACCTACTATTTGTTTCCATAACGACGGAAATTAATACAGGATAAATAAAGCCCTCTTTCCCACTTTTCAAATTCAAATTCCATCGTTATGGAAACAAATAGTAGGTAGTAAATTGAGTTGCCTACATTTGTTTGTTTTATTTAACGTCGACCTATTTCTGCTACTATGGCTAACCACCGACGCCAGGGGGCGATCCTACCACACCTGAGGAGCTTCTTAAAGAATCTTTGAGAAGCTCTATCCCTGAAAGGAAACACTTTTATATATATAAGCGACGTGCCTCATAAGAATCACCATTCGCCTTACCATACATGAAATGCATGTCTGCCATTTCCGCATTGATATACATACATATTCCAACAATAATAACAATATTGACACTTAGAAAACTCAAACAAATGTTGTTTTATCCATTTCCATAGCAGACGTGATAAACACGATTCAGCTAAAAAATCACAGATACAAAATTGACCTTCTTATTCCTCTCATTCCTTTTTTTTTAACTTTTCTATTGATTTGGCCTTTTTTAATAGAGTCATTACTTAACAAGTAATAGAGCATTTTGCAACAATTAAAATCATAATTTTCTAGACAATGAAGATTACTTTCAAAAATATCGATTGAAAATTTATTTCTCTCATCCGTTCATTGCATTTCCATCAAAGAAAATATTCTCTACTGTTGTGACCTGGTATCGAAAAGGTATATTCGCACATGCAATATAAATTTTTGTATTGCTTGGGAAATTCCGTTTCTAATTTGAAAATACAAACTGCCCATTTTTCTGAAAATATTTTCTTTTTCCAGTCTGGAGATTGTAATTCACTTGTTAATGTGGTTTTTATTGCAATAATTTGATTAAATAAACATGTGTCTACCAGTTTGACAACGACAAACATTAGTAAGAATCGAAAAAGCGATTAACCAGGATATTTGAACGTCCCGAAACATCTAACTTGAGACTCAAAATTGGGACAGTCCCGATTAAGAAGGACACCTGGCAACCTTAACCACGCACCTTCTCTCATTGGAAAGCTGTTACAAAATGCTATTCAATAGCTGCATATATTTTTTTGGGATCCCACTTTGAGCATCCATATTAACTAAGCCCTGCCTTCCCTGGATTTCCCAATTACTATATATCTAAAATGTATCTTAAATTAAGAACATGTGAATATGTGTTATAATTGGGTTTAATTTTACATTTAAAAAGCTCTTGATCCAAAGTTTTATAAACTTTTTACAGAAATAGCCACATTACTAGCTCTAATTTATTACTATTTAATTTTTAATTGTTTGCTTACTGTCTACACCATTATAAGTATACAACTAATAGCCATAGATTAATTTTAGAAAGAATATATTTTTTGCAGGACCATCAACTTCCAAAGCAACACCGGAAGTGATAAGCCATACCATAGGTGTATATAAACCCACTGCAGTTCCAACAACGAAAGCAAAACCAAAACCTCAAATTTTGCTAAAGAAAAACAAAAGTAATCCTAATTTACCATCTAAAAGTTCGGAATTCATATCCACTGATTTTTCACCTAAGACTGCCGTAGCGGTGCTTTCCACTTCAATTGAAACTATTAGTTCTAATGAGACTATTGTTTATGAACAAAATACAAATTTTGTGATTCGAGAAAACATTAACTCTACACCGAAGAAAGTTAAAGTTTTGGAAAATGTCTTAATTAGTAATCCTGTAAGAACCCTTGATCAGTGCGACTTGAGTCCCATTAAAAAGGATCCAAGAACAGAAAAGACAAAACAGAATGTCAGTTCTGCATCTTCAAGAGAAATAACTAAGAATATACAGGATGTTACGAACACCAATTCAAGCTCTGTTGCTAAAGAGCAATTTGAAACCAGCAATTGGACAACACGACTGTTCACAAAAGTCGTAAAATATATTGTGGCTCACTCCCACTTAAAAACCATGTTGACCGGTACTGAATCAGATACATTAAATCGATTTTTTTCAATGCCGCAACCTGAGTATCAGTTTTTCTGCTTTAAATTATTTACCAGAATTCAGAAATGGTACAACATTTTTAAACTAAGAGATGAGCTGCATATGCAGCTATCGGATCCTGATATGAAAAATTTGTATGATTGCCTCTTTGAAAATAGATTTGTTGAAATCGGTAAAATTTTTTAAAATACAACTTTTTATATTTTTTAACTAAACGCTTTTTTTTAGATTTTTCAATGGAGCCCTGTTTTGATCTTTTAAACCTTTTGTTGGTCAGAGATTTGAAAGATATTTGCGAAACATTCAAAATAAAGCTCACAAATGAAAAGAAGTGCGAAATAATACAAAAGTTGTTGGCAAATTGCAGTCGACAGGCAACGTTAACCACAAAGAGTACTGAGAAAATTTTAAGGGAAAAAATAAAACAGAAAATGGGTATTTGTGTGAAGTTAAGTAGTGCCCTGTACAAACTTTTTAATAAAGTCCATCTGTTGTACACTTTTACAACTAGTGATTTTGCTACTCCTAGTGATTTGCACTTTTATTTAGGCAGAATAATGAGTAACGAGATATACATGCCTAAATACAAAGTTAACATGAATGTGAAGGTGTTCTCATCAATCAATCAGTTTTCAAGGTAAGGTGTCATAAGAAACGAACTTATGTATATATAGAGCGTTTGAGATCATTTAAAAATAGTGTCTGAAAACAAAGTGAGCATAACACGCCTTCTACATAGATATAAAAATGTTAGCACTTATCTTAATGAGAATTGTTCATTGTGGTTCATGTTTGCATTATTGGTGACTTAAAAGTATAAAGATTGGCTGTATACAGATGAACTATTGTATAAGGTTAATAAGTAAAATTTAATGTCAATAGAACTATGGCCCTAGTAATAACTTGAAGCGAGATTTACGGGAGGTGTGTAAATTAAGTAATGAGACTGATTTTTTTTTCAATTTTTTTATTCGAGAAAATTACAATTCAACATTGTTTCCTTCAAAGTAACTGCCTTGGGAAGCCACACACCGCTGGAGACGGTTCTTCCACTCCTCATAGCAGTGCTGGAACTCGGATACTGGAATAGCCTTCAGCTGGCCAGTTACGGCCGTTTGAATGTTTTCCAGTGTCCCAAAATGACGTCCCTTGAGGTGATTTTTCAGTCTCGGGAAGAGGAAAAAGTCACAATGCTCAAGTCGGGCGAATAAGGAGGCCGAGGAGCCACAGGAATGTTCTTACTGGCCAAAAAATCGTTATTGAAATTGCTGTATGACAAGGCGCATTGTCGTGATGCAACACCTAGTTGTTCTTGATGTTTGGTCTCACACCCATGACCCTATTTCGAAGTCCTTCAAGAACCTCTCTGTAAAAGTGTTGATTAACGATTTGGCCTTGAGGCACAAACTCTTTGTGAACGGTTCCCTGACAAAAAAAAAAGCAAATCAGCATGCATTTGGTTTTCGACTTGCTCATTCTTGCTCTTTTTAGCCTTGGAGAGGTTGAAGTGTGCCATTCCATGCTCTTGTGCTTGGTTTCCAGGTCGTACTCAAACACCGAAGACTCGTCAGCAGTAATGACACGTTCCAGACAATGGGGATCATTTTCAATCCATTCCAAAAAAATCAAGGCACCTTTCCCTGCTGATGTTCTTTTGGTCTTACGAAAGGTTTCTCGGAACCATTTTTCTCATCCCCAATTCATTGGTCAAAATCTGATCGACAGTGGTGTGAGTCAAATTTAACTCTTCCTCAATCATTTTGACTGTCAACTGACGATCTGAACACACAAGATCCCGGACTCTGTCGACATTTTCATCGGTTCTTGAAAATGAAGGCCTTCGGCTGCGAGGTTCATCTTCAATCGACTCTTTCTTCCGAAAATGCTTTAAACCGCTGAAAAACCTGGGCCTTTGACAAAACACTGTCTGTAGGCCTGCCGAAGTTTTGCAAACGCTTCGGTTGCACTGTGCCCAAGTCTGAAACAAAATCTGATAGCACACGGTTGCTCGAAATTGATGTCACTCATTTTCAGAACGCACTAGAGAAAGCTGTTTCACGAAAAAAATCGCTATGGACAACCAAATGGTTAGTGAGTTCAAACTCGGACTGAAGGCGTATCACATGTTCACCTGCCGCCCCTTCCACTCCTGCGTCCCCAGTGTTGCCAGATTGAACGCTACGCTACCAATCTCATTACTTAATTTATAAACCTTGTATGTACTAAAAGAGCCAAAATATGCAGGCAAGAAATGCACCTATAAATGCAATATACGCACTAAATTGTGCGAAATAGGCATCAAAAATGTCTATTTATTATTTAAATAGAAACCAGTACCAGAGAACAAAATTAAAAATATACAAGTTAATTTATTACATTACACATTAAATTTTATATACATTTAATAACCTTTATTTTCTTATAACATTTTTAAATAAAGTTTTAAACTGTTCCGAAAACTTAAAAATAGGAACTGTCACTGTCATAGACAATTTATTGTTTTGTGGTGTTAAAATATAATAGGCACCCCTGATGAATTTACTTTTTGCTCATAGTTGTTAATATTAAACCTTCTCAGTAACAAATATTAATGTATTATCTTGCTGAATTAAACAGTTCTTTTTAATTTTCTAATTATTCTGCTATTTTCTAGTTTATAATTAATTTGTCTATTGTTCAAGATTTGAAGAAGCTTGTGAATGTAAACGAGCCATGGTGAAATCTTACGAAAAAAAGGAGATTGGTCACATGTTAGAGTTAGGCGAACTGGCTTACACAGAATTAAGACAAATCCTTGAATGGTAAGTCTTGGTTGTAGAATCAGTATATAAGTTTTCTTCAGATTTTCAAATTGGAAAATCTTCAATAAAATGTTGAAGCTGGAGTATAAATTATTTTAAAGAGATATACAATATGACAACAATTACATGCTCTAGTGACAAATATCTTATACCACCCATGAATGTTAAAATTTTTAATAATTCAAAATCGTTGCATAATCATTGACTGTGGAATAACACAAGTTTGAGTTACTACTTGTATGTTAATATTTTACAATTTTATATGTATTTACATAACCCACTTCCCACTAAATATTTTAACATTTCATTTGATTTATGCTGTGAAAATGCATTGCATATGCTTTTTCTTCTCAGTTAATGTAAATTGGAATTTATTTGCCTTGCTTGTAAGATGTGCTCATCAAACTAAACTTCATATAATATTCATTAAATTAATGTTGAAATGTGCAGCACTTTTCATGTTGATGTCTTTAGTATTTAACTGTCAGGAATAAAAAGCTATCGGTAGTACCAACTTCGGAGTGAAATTTGCAGATTTGTTTATATCATGTTAGTTCCTTGTCACTTATTGTAATAATCTACTACTTAATAATATCCACTAAACAAAATATGTATGTAAATACATTTTATATGTATTTTTAATATTATAAGATATAATTTACTTAAAATTTAAATCACTGTAGGACTATTCTAAATTTTTTTGTCTCCTTTTTGAGCAAAATAATATGTGGAATCACATTAACGGGATAAATTTAAACAAGTGGTAACATTCCTAAATAAAAACTTTTTGACACGTTCATTTCTGACTGTGACACTTTCTTACCTATGTTTGGGTCTTTGAAGTTATGAGCCGCCAAAACCATCATATATGATGCGTTTTACTGCTGGTTACAAGTACACCAAAACCTTGTCTCTTGGGGCGAAACATCTGGCACGGCATTATCCTCAAGAAGTAGAAGAATGGTTAACATTCCTTATAGAACAAGACCAGTTCTGCTTGAAATTGCGGGGAACTTGGTATGACTGGCTGGTGATGGTCCAATATCAATATCTAAAGCAGTTTGAAACCGTAAGTCTGAATACTTATGTTCAATTCGATTGTATACTTACTTTTTACATAGGCAGCCAATACCTTAATAGAAGCCCTTGAACAAAGAGATTTGTCAAAAGTTTCCTTGCAAGATTTAAATTATCGAGCAGAGGCCATAAAACGAAGTAAAGCTCGCAAAATATCAGAACTGATGCATGATAAGATCTGCTTTGTGCAGCTCCCTCCTTTGAGAGAATGGCCAAGTGTGGAAATTGACGCGCAGGTTATTCATAAGTGAGTACATAATTTTTCTACAGGTGATTTTTGAAACAGGTAAATTTCTATAATATTTTTAATTTTTGGAAAAATTTTAGATGCTTCTTTGAATCTCTTCTTCTACTTCTTCTTCATCGTAATCCTTTTGCCCTTTACAGAGCGTTGGAATAAAACTATTGTTTAACTGCTTGTCCACTTCTTCCATGCTTTACGATCCTGAGTCGCATTCTTTGAACAAAATTTAAAATTTCTAGTAATCTAAAAAATAATTTTTCCAAACCGTGGTTCTGTTTAAATATATAGAGTATTAAAATCGTCCCACTTGAATAAAAATAATATGTAATTATGAATGTTACAAGTAATAGGCTATTAGACTTAAAATTTAATATTTCAAACCTCATTTTAAGTCATAAGCAAATAAAAGTGAAAAAGCTGGCAGCTTAGTTAAGGTTTAAGCTAGAAAAAGAACCGTGTCGGCAAGTTTAAAAATAAAAATTATTTAATATTTCCACACTTAAATGATATTCCACGAAAGCGTATTTTTGTAAATTTATTCTCCGTTTTATTTATTATTGGATAATTTTTTATAATTACTAAGAATTGTTATGTAAATATAAATTTGTATTTGTTTTTTGATCCATAAAAGAAACTCAATCTTAAACACCATTGTTTAGTACTGACACAAAAGAAATTTAAGTGTAAATAATATTCCCTTTTCAAATTTTTTCTACCATTAAAATAGTCAAAAAATTATTATGTTAAAAAATTTAAATAATTTTTCTTTTTAAACTTAGGCAAACGGTGCCTCATAAAAATCGGCGGATATAAAATAAATAAACACCCTTTGAAAATACTACTAAAATTTTCTTTTGGAAATACTTGTATTTCAATTGCACCTGTTTCAAAACAATACCCTTTTGAAAATGTTCCTTTATTTCCTCTTGGAAATATTTCCAGATTTGGTTTTGAAAATATCTTAATAGTTGCTTCCAAAAATATTCTTATATTTTTTTGGATATACTTGATTCCCAAATTTCGTCTTATGAATACAATTAATAAATATTCTGATATTCCCCAATTTACGTTTAGTAATTAATACCAAAATCCCTCTAGGAATTTCCTTAAATTTTCTTTTTAGAATATTAACAAACCCATCCATCCATCACTATTAATCGTTTTTTTTTGTTGCAGTGATTCAGGTAAAAAAGGAAAGCGCTTGTATATCAAAAAAACCGATCAAGAACAACAAATAAGGACTGTGGAAGAGACAGCTTTAGACTATTACCATAAACATGGTTATCCAAATGGGTTTCATTGTGAGGGTAGTTTACTGAAAACACTGTTATTTGTTTTGTTTTGGGACATAATTTATGAAAGTGCAGTTGTGGATGCTTTCATACTTGAGATACAGTACTATCCACTGGACCTAATGAGTCCAGAATTTTACACAAATAGAAAAGAAGCTATTGATCGAAGACTGGATGAAATTCAATCATTGTGGCCCTATGATCAGTTAAGAAGTTTTATGTGTAAGATATGGAACGAACACGCACATGAGAAATCTTTTATTGATGACAGACTGATAGATGAATCCAAAGACCTATATGACATTGTCATATGCATTGGACGAGTTAAGCTTACGTGCATGCTGGAGCGAATCATTAAAGATTTTAAAGCCTACCATTCGGGCCTTCCTGATTTGTTTGTATGGAGTGTTAGCAAGCAAAAAGTGAGTAATTTGCATTGACTGCAGATATGGATTCTTAATAAGCTAATTTTCAGTGCAAGTTTGTAGAAGTTAAAGGTGAAAGAGACAATTTGTCCTCAAAACAGAAGCTCTGGTTGGACTTTTTGCTGTCTGTTGGGGCTGATGCAGAAGTTTGTCATGTGCACAGTACGTATTTCCTAGATGTCCGTAACTAATTCTGTTATACTGTATGGTGTGGTGGTAGCTCGGTTGGTAGAGCGTTCGCTTTCTGAGTAAAACATGGATTCTGGCTTGTGTTCGAAACCTAAGCATTACTATGTAGATTTATAAAAATCTTGTCTGCAACCCATCACACACAATTTGCCAATCCGGCTTGCAGCCGTGGGATCTTCATGCAAAAAACCTTCTCTGGAATTTCTGTCGTTCAGATTCGACTTTAAACTGTGTTTCTACCTTAGCGCTGAGGAAAAACACGTGGTAGAGAAGAAGCCGATGCCCAGCAGTGGGATGAAAATCTGTCAATGATGACTGTATACACCTTTTACTTAAACTCGTGGATAGTCTTTTCGTCCTACTGCTGGGCATCGGCCTCTTCTCTGCCATGTGTTCCTCCTCAGCCGTAAGGTAGAAACACGGGCGACTTACAGTTTAACGTCAAATCCGAATGACAGAAATTCCAGAAAACGGTTTTAGCATTACGATGCCACGGTTGCAAGCCTGATTGGGAAATTGTGTATGATGGGTTGCAGACAAGATTTTTATAAATCTTCATAGTATTGCTTCGATTTCGAATCGAAGCCAGAATCGACGTTTTACTCAGAAAGCGAGCACTCTACCAACTGAGCTTCAACCGTACCCCACCGCTTAAACGGATACTTACTAAAATTGTTATTATTTTGTTAACATATATCTAATAGACAAATGACAAAAAGGGTTTATATGTGAAACAACAGTTCAATATGGGCCACTATGACCAAGTGCAAAGGGATGCAAAACCACAACTCATGCTCGCTCAAATATACAGGGTGATTAGAAAGAAAATCAGAACAGACTGTGATTTGACACTTTGAAATTGACAATGTTGATGGAACATATAAATTGTGCTCATTGTTACATGCAGTTAAATGGTAAAAAACAAGGACACAGTTGTTATTGCACATGAATTGTTAGTGATAATTTTATTGCAAGTCGTGTATAATGTAGTTTGATACTACAGGAAATTTGTCTCTTCTTCTTAAGGTTCCTATCTTATCCTGATACATATTGGCAACCATCCTGCCTACTAATACTTTGTTGACTATGGCTCTAAATAATTCGGTTGTGGTCTTACCAAGCCATGTTCTTAAATTTTTTAGCCATGATATCCTCCTTCTACCTTCCCTTTTCTAGATATCTTTCATTGCAGTATATTTTTTAGAAGCTGGTATCTACTGGCGTTTCGCATGATATGGCCTATATATTCGAGTGTTCGGGCTTTTACTGTATTCAATATTTCAGTCTTCTTTTGCATTCTTTGGAGAATCTCAATGTTAGTAATGTGTTCTGTCCAGGAGGCTCTCAAGATTCTACGATACAGCCACATCTCAAAGGCTTATAATTTTTTACTTGTGGCCTCTGTCAGAGTCCATGCTTCTACTCCATATACAAGGGGTATTTTTTAAATAAGGTCCGTTTTTTAATAGGAAAAGTACTGTAAATATCATTAAAATATATTTTTTTCCATATTCTACATACTTTTATCTACTTTTCTACATAATTTCCATTTTTGTTCAAACATTTGTCATACCGCCAAGGAACTTTAAGTACCGAAACAAGTGAAAATCGCTGGGTGCAAGGTCTGGACTGTAAGGTGGATGATCCAGTTGTTCTCATCCAAAAGACCTGATTAGATCTTATGTTTGTGCAGAAACATGTGGCCTTCCATTGTCATGGAGCAGCATTACACCGGAAGACAGTTTTCTCAAGGTCACACAATACGCATCAGAATTAATTGTTGTGCCTCTCGGCGTAAAATCCACTAACAAAATCCCTTTCCTGTCCCAAACAACAGTTGCCATGATCTTTCGTGCTGAAATTGTCTGTTTGGCTTTCACTCTGGTTGGCGACGATGTATATCGCCATTCCATTGACTGTTGCTTGGACTCAGGAGTCATGTGAGACACCCAAGTCTCATCTCCTGTAACGATGTGGTCCAACAATTCATCTCCTTCCTGATTGTATCGAGTCAAAAAGGATACAGCATAGACCAATCTTTTTGTTTTGTGATAGTCAGAAAGCTGACTTGGAACCGAGAACACAATTTTCGATAAGTCAGTTTCTCCGGAACAATAGTGTACAAAACTGACCTTGAAACCTGTGGAAATTCAATTGATAACTTTGAAATCGTGAATCGTCGGCCCTCTCGAATTTTGTTGTCCACATCACGAACCAAATCTTGAGAAATCTGAGAAGGTCGGCCGCCCGTCCTTGAACATTTTCACCCACTCTCGAACTTTACTGACACTCATAGCATTATCACCGTAAAGTTCACAAATCTGACGGTGAATTTCCGCTGCTGCCAAGTTTCTGGCACTCAAGAATCGAATTACAGATCGTATCTCACAGTCGGCAGGCGACTCAATTTTCTTAAACATTATAAACTCCTACAGCTCAGCACACAGACAGACGATACGGCTGCAAATGGCGTCTAAACACAAGCAAAGCATGCTGAGTACAGATGCGCGAGCGCACTGCGGAAATCACGCGTCATTCTCACACCTATTCTCAATTATTCTCTCTATTATTAAATGTTGCTCTGGCTTTCTCAATACGAATCCTTATTTCTTGGGAGTTGTCCTACTGATCATTAAGAGTCGTACCAAGATAGGAATATTTATTGACCATCTCAACAGGTTTTTCATTAATTAATAGCCGTTGAATTTGGTTGTTGCTTTTACTAATAACCATTAATTTTGTAGTTATATTGATGTCCAGGCTGTACCGCTGGCTGCTGTCTGTTACTCTGTCCATGAGATATTGTAGTCCATCTTTGCTGTCCGAGAAAATGACTGCACCGTCGGCATATCTAATATTGTTCAGTCTTTTACCATTCAGTAGAATCCCCTCATCCATTTTGTACAGAACCCTATTTTAAGATGTATTCCGAGTGTATATTAAAAATTAGTGGTCACATAACACAACCTTGTCTTACTCCTCTCATAATCTCAATACAGATATTGAGATATTAAATTTGTCTCACATGAAAGTAAATGAAATTAATTAAACGTATGCCCTTTTTGGTATTAAAATACCTTGAGAAGTATGGCAGATATATGTAAAACAGCGCTACAGGCCAGTTTGGCCTATAGCTTCAATTCTTTTCTGTCATGTTTTCCTGTCTGAAATCTCCATTCTCCATTTAGTTAGCTCGTCTTTTTGTAGGTTCTCCTCTATTTGTTTCTTTCATGTTTTCTTCTTCCTACTTTCTGTCTTCCTTCTGGTTCTTGTTGAAAAGTTTTTTGTATGGGCTCTTCATTTCCTCTTCTCATTATATGCCCGAACCATCTCAGTTTTGTGTTAGTACCATAGCTGTTTGCTTCTTTAAATAACTCTTCAAGTTCCTTGTTGGTTCTTCTATGCTATCTTTGGTTGTCCTTTACACCTCCAAATATTCTTCGCAGTATTTTCTGTTCCACACTTGTAGTCTATTTTCTTCCGCTTTTGTCACCACCCATGTTTCAGTACCATATGTCTATGGATTTGATGACTGTTTTATACACACGTGTTTTAGCTAGACTTGGTACACACTCATATTAACTAGGAGACGGTTTAAGGAACCTGCCAACTTTGATTTCTGTTCCTAAGTATGTCAAACTGTTGAATTATATTATAGGTTAACTTTTCTTTCGTTGTTGTTACGCTTAGTTCTTGGTTTTCGTCTTGCTTTGTGTTTCCCATTATCATGTAACGCGATTTCTTTGTATTGACTTTGAGACCTGCTTCTTGTGATCTTCTTTAGAAGTTTTTCACTAAACCTTTTAATTGCTCTTTTATTCTAGACATAATGACTACATCGTCTGCGAATGCTAATATTTAATAGGGACCCCGTAGGATATCTTTGTTTGTATTGATTTGTGCTTTTC
Source organism: Limonius californicus (assembly GCA_014611495.1). Classification (NCBI taxonomy): domain Eukaryota; kingdom Metazoa; phylum Arthropoda; class Insecta; order Coleoptera; family Elateridae; genus Limonius; species Limonius californicus. The sequence goes on along the minus strand of JABXWE010008559.1, from coordinate 8,452 downwards.
TGATGATGTATTCTAAACTCTATTTGTTAAGCGTTGAGCTAGAACTTAAACAAGCGCTTGACAGGTGCGTTGATTTACCAGATGTGTATTTACATAATATTCCTTGCGTTTCTAAATTAACGTTCGCGCCGTCAGAATTCTATTGTAGAAGAATTGGTGGTTCTGAAAAGAACCATTTTTTTAAGTAAAGGTGTTTTATGGACTTGGCGACATCTGCATTACAAATATTGATGTAAAAGCAAGCCGCTGTTAAGTAGTCCAATGCGTGGTTGACAAATAGGTGCATCATGTTAAATCCTGCAATCCATTAATTAGTCAAGACACAAATAAATACATAATAGTAAAAGCTTTAAAGGAATAATAAACACTTAATTATTAACAATTAATATAATACAATAATAATTATCTGCTGTGTTTAACTAATGGCAAACTATTTATCGTTTAGTCAGAAGTAATTTTCCTTTAACGAGTCTTTTAATGGCATTCTTGTCATAATAAGACTATTATTTACGTAATGTGCTCAGGAATGCACGTTTAGGAATAAGTTTCACATATTGTACAGAAAAATTACAATTTGTTTAAAAATAGCACGTACCTTCTTACGAATTGCAAAGCGAACAGCATCATCAATTTCATCTAAAAGTTTTTTTCTAACTCCGGGAGATTTTGGAGAAGACAAAGTTTTAGTATCCCGAAACTCCTTTAAAATTCTTTTTACTGTTGCAACACTAACACCCACTGTTTTAGCAACAAATTGTACAATGTCAGTCAGTAAAATCTCAGGATTTTCTTCTAACGTCGAATAATTATACAATTTTACTATTAATTGTTTTTCATTTAAAGTAGTAGGACGCCCTCTACGATTGCACTTTTTTGGAACAACTTGCTCCATTTTAGCACTGCTCAAAAAACACACAAACTTAACCCGGTAATTACGAGTGCAAAGTAAAGGTTTTGAGCGTCAATTACTCTTTAAGTAATGAGGCATAAGCGTTATCTAGCGTAGACCAATCACAGCGCGCGCTGTGGTTAGTCAAACACGTGCGTTTGTTGACGTTATAGCTCAGTGCTCAACAAATAGAGTTTAGTATGATACTGAAGAGGTATGGCGACAGAGGGTCTTCTTGTTTTAGCCCTATGTTACTTTACGAACTCTTTGGAGAGACAGCCTTTGAATCTCACCTTCTTCTTTGTTCTTCTCAAGGTCGTTTCTACTAAATCTATTGTAATTTGACTGTACTGTAACTCTTCCATTGCTTCTATTATGATTGTCCTGTGTACTCTGTCGAAGGCTGGTTTGAAATCTAGGTATAACGCATGTACTCTAAAATGTTTTTTGCTCTACATTTTTCTTGAATTTGACTAATATGAAGATCTGATCTATCATAGATTTTTCTTCCTTGAAGCCCACCTAATACTCTCCTATCTTTTTCGGGATTCTTCTCTAACCGTTTGATTTATTTATATGTGGTTTTTTAGAGCGAGATTGGGCTATAATTCTCTGTAAGCTATTTGCTCCCCTTTTTAAAGATTGGACATATTAATGCCATTTCCCAATCCGCCGGCAGTTTTCTTAACCCAATTTTAATCAAATTAAAAATTCGCTTACCCAAGTCTTCGCTCCTGTATTTTATTAGTTCTAAGGGAATATTACCTGCTCCGGGACTATTATTGTTCTTTCCCTTTTTTACTATTTCTTGGAAGTCTTCCCAGGTCGGTAAATTTATCTCTTCTTCTGCGTTTTGTTTCCATTTTATATTTTTTGTTTCTTCACTTCTGAAGGTTTTTTCAAAATATTGCCGGTAAATCTCAACTATTTTTCTTTGTTTATGCATACTTCACCTGCTTCGCTTTTTAGGCCTATTGTTTGCCGTTGGAATCCTTTTTTTTCCCTTTTATAATCCTGTAGAAAGCTTTTGCATTTTTTTTTATTATACAATTGCTCTAGTTCTTTTATTTTATCATTGGTTTTTTCCTCTTTCTTTTTTTGGCATATTGTTTTAACTTTGTTCCTTGATCGTTTGTATTGACTTTCTGACTCTTGTGTTTGTTGTTGTACCCATTTTCGTTTTGCTGCTCTACTTTCTTCAATCGCTTCTTTACATTCTCGGTCGAACTAATCCTCTTTTTTTTTTCTTTTCTTTATGTTCTTCAATTTTTATCTTGCATTCTATTACTGTCGATTTTATCTGGAGCCACTCATCTTCTATCTCTTTTTTGGTATTAGTTTTTTGTAGGCTTTTTTCTAAAGTTTCTAAATATATCTTTATCGACTCTTCCTTCTTTAAAGTTTCTGCAATACTTTTTTTCGAGGCTTGTTGTTGCATATAAAGCTGCTATTTTATTATAGTACGCTTCAGCCACTTGCTATTACCCCAAGGTATTTATCCCCAAGTTGTCATTTACGGCTGAGTTAACCCAGAGACCAAAAATTTTCTGAAAAATTTCTATGTTAATGTATTTCTTGGGGATTATACTCAGAATTCATGATGTTAGCTGCTTTCGCATTGAGTTACAAGGTTGTGTATTTCAAAGATTTCCAAATTTAAAATTATCACCAAAACATTAAACTTAATCTCTAACATAACGAGGAATTCTTATTCCACCTTCCGGTTTTTCGCGCAGGTCAACACATGTTCACCATCTCTTTTGGACAAATTTGATGAAGGACGAGTTGGCGATTCTTTCAGTAATTTTCTTATTACTGAAAGCCGAAAGTCGTATAGTGACATTCTGTTTCCTGAATACTTGCAATAAAGGTTATGCGAATTTATAAGCAGCAGCTGCAGGATGTGAATGAAAATTTTTGCTGGCCATCTGATGGTTTTCCTCTCACATGGATAATAGGACAGCATTTGATCCTGCCTATCTATCCCAGACACAAAATTGTTCTATTCTACTATTGGTCGAGGTTTCAGTTTAGATCGGCCTCTTCGATCTGCCCCTTCAACCATTTCATTTTCATATTCTGATGAAATGTAGCACACATCTCTGTTATCCTTCCATTTGGCTATTATTATTCCCTTTGCACACTTTGCAATAGTATCTCCCACTTTCAACTTGCAGTCTTTTATTTCTTTGGGAGAGTTTTTTTTGTCCACACGCAGAGTACCGGTACAATAAGTTCCATTATCGAGTAATTTTTTGGCAAGTCTGTAACTGTTGTTCATGTATACACACATTTAATTTTCCACTCAACAGCGCCATCACGACCTTATGAGTAAGTTCCTTTCCACTAGTTTGGTCCATCATGCCGGTATACACAACAAATCGTAAAATGCATCCAGTGGGAGTTGTTAACATGTATAATTTAATTCGACATTTATGCCTTTTATTTTTGATATACTGACGGAATACCAAACTCCCACGCCATAGCGCCATTGATTCGTCCAGGCTTAATTCGCGACCAGAATAATAAATTTCGCTCATCCTTTCATTGAAGAATGTAATAAGGGGCCGAACTTTGTAAAGTCTATCAGCTGGATTTTCCTCATCTTCCTCTGGGTTTCTTGCAAAGTGAAGGCACCTCTGGATCAGTAAAATCTATTCCTACTCATATTTTTGGAAAATGCCGCCAATTTGAACAGATCGTCTTGTCTCCCGTAGTCATGAACTCTATTGAGCCTAATAGTGCCCATATGTAAGACATGGCCAATAAAAATTTAAAATTCATCTTCTGTGAGCTCTTTCCAGTCAGTTATCCTCGATTTTTCTTTGGTTTTGGAGTCCATAAAAATTTTAGTGGCGTATTAATTTATCACATGTACTATGCGTTGAATGAATGTGTCAGTAAATAAATGTCTGAAGTAATCAAATGGCTGGTTACTAGGAATAGGAATAAGCATATCTTCTCGCCTGGTAAACGGAAGAGTTTTCATAGAAACGAAATCATCTTGCCAGTCAACTGCAGCCTCTCCACTAATACCATCTTGTTGAACAGCTGTTTTCGGTTGTGTAGTCACGTTTCTAACCTTCTGCCTAACATTTGCAATTACTTGTTGCATTCCTTCATCAATCTCGAATTCATTACTTTCACTACCACCAACAAAGTCACTTTCATCTTCATTATTGTCTAGGTCATCATCAGATGAATCCAGATAATCACTTTCTAATAATTTAACTAATTCTGCTTCCGTCAGAGGCCTTGTTCTGGAATATTTGGACATTTTTGGCTTAGATGGAACTGCCACAGAACCATCCACATTGCGTCCTCCGTTACAGCACCTTTACAAAAAAAATTCTGAAACCAACAAAGACACACGCAAAAGCAAGGCTTTAACTACACTAGTTTACAAATAATTAAAAAAATTTTGCGCACTAGGTGCCACTATACTTTTCTTGTGGACTTTGGCACTCTCAACTCGAAAATCGCATTAAAAAAATTTTTTATGGATACGTTTTCGAGATATGAATTTTTTAAATTTTTTTGTTTTTTTTTTGGGGGGAGTTCGACTATTTGGAGCATATCTCGAGTTACGAAAGACCAATCTCCTCACTTGACACATCAAATTAAAGACAATTAAATTACGGATAAATGTTACCTACATTGTTTTCCAGCCGCTTCAGTAGTTTCAATGCAATGAGCGGTACTATGAGACAAAAATGTGTTTTTATGGCCCATATAAAAATTGAAAATTCGTTCTATCGACGGGGAAAATTAGAAATCATAAGACAAAAATTGTACTTTATTTTTTACGTAAAGTTTGGACTTTTACGAAGAGAAAAAGGTATTAACGATGAAAATCCATGGACAAATGCAAAAGTTATGAGCAAGTATATAGGAAAGTACCAAAATCACATTTTTCTTTACTTATGTATTTTTTCCTTTTTATAGTGTATAATGCATTTTTATTCATTTCGTTTATTTTTATTGTAATATTTTATTAAAATATTAGGTTATTAGAAATAGTTTTGTCGCGTTATGCCATCTAGTTACGGCCTTGTCTTGAATTTCGCGAACCTCTACCTGGGATGCTATATATGCGGAAAAGTTCAGCGCAAGATACTCGTACTACAGGATATAACAAGTTCAGTACAGAAAAGTTCGAAGATTTTGTGTTGCATATCAGTGCGTTATCCTTTACTGTGTACATCGGTGTCCAACAATTGTGTAAATTGTGAATGTCGAAACATTAAATTTACTTGATTAAAATTTTATAAAATGAGTAAAACCTACGAACTTTAAAGTGCGAGAACAACCCGCATGATTTCTGCTATGTGTGTGGTGATTATGTTGTGAAGAAAAGTCAACGTAAATTTACCAATTCGCTAGAGGAGAATTATCTTCAATATTTTGGAATAGCAGCAGAAAATCTTCATGAACCTTGGACGCCAAGTATTGTATGTCGTTCTAGCCATACAAATCATGGTGGATGGGCTTCTGGCTCGACAAGGTATGTATTTGGTGATGATTTTATATACATAAATATTTCATGGATTACACATTTTTTAGCATAAGGCGCCACATGAACTTCGGCGTACCAATGATTTGGAGAAGACTATATTGTCATGCGACCAACTGCTATTTTTGTCTAAACAAACAGACTGGCATTGGAAAAAATATCCGATGGGTTTATGCAAATGTATAATCTGTACGTTTCCAGCTCCGCATTCAGATACATTTCCCATTTCCAAGTGTCTCGATTCATCTAAACCCAAAACAAGTCGGATGATACTGAAAGCGAATCAGATGCGAGTGAAGAGCACCACCTTCTAACTCAGGCTGAACTTAATGATTGGGGGAGAGATTTGGAGCTTTCAAAAGAGAAAGCAGAATTACTTGCATCAAGAAAACATTATTCTTCCATCATTACACATTAAACTTTGACTGTCCAAAAACTTTGTCAAAGCGTTGAATCAAGAAGGCCAAGCGCTTATTTGAGAACCCTATTTAAAAGTCTTTCATTTGCAAAAATAAAAGAAGGAGTTTTTGACGGTCTACAAATAAGGAAACTGTTGAAAGATGATAAATTTCAAACAAACTTGTCATCCGATGAGGCCGCAGCCTGGAATTAATTTTAGTTAATTGTTTCTGAATTCCTTGGAAACAACAAAAGCCCGAACTACGAGAAGATTTGCTCCAGAAATATGCTAAAATTGGTATGAAATACTATTACTCTACTTAACCCTGTTTCATTTTCTGTTATGTGCCTGTGATTTTTTTTTTAATTTTGTTAGCAGGCGTAAATATGTCTTTGAAGATTCATTTTTTGCATTGTTACCTGAATTTTTTCCCGGAGAATCTTGGCGACGTTAGTGACGATCATGGTGAAAGGCTCCATCAACAAATGAAGACCATCGAGCGGCGCTACCAATGATTTTGGGATGCGAGAATGATGGGAGATTATATTTGGTTCTTCATAAGAGAAACGGATCTCAAAATAAATAGAAGACGAAGCAGGAGCCGAAACTATTTCTAAGAACCTAATATTTTAATAAATTATTACAATAAAAACGAAATGAATAGAAATGCATTATACGCTGTAAAAAAGAAAAAATACATAAGTAAAGAAAAATGTGATTTTGGTACTTTCCTGTATACTTGCTCATAACATTTGCATTTGTCCATAGATTTTCATCGTTAATACCTTTTTCTCCGTAAAAGTCCAAACTTAACGTAAAAAATAAAGTACTATTTTTTTCTTATGATTTCTAATTTTCCCCGTCGATAGATCGAATTTTCAATGTTTATTTGGGCCACAAAAACACATTTTTGTCTTATAGTACCGCTCTTTGCATTGAAACTACTGAAGCGGCTGGAAAAAAATGTAGGTAACAATTATCTGTAATTTAATTGTCTTTAATTTGATGTGTCGAGTGAGGAGATTGGTCTTTGGTAACTCGAGATATGCTCCAAATAGTCGAACTCCCACGAAGAAAAAACGAAAAAAATTTAAAAAATTCATATCTCGAAAATGTATCCATAAAAAATTTTTTACTGTGATTTTCGAGATAGCGGGCCAAAGTCGATAAGAAAAGTATAGTGGCATCTAGTGCGCAAAATGGCTGTAAACTAGTGCTACCTGCCGAAACAATACCAGCACCCTATCCGCGTTGCCGACTGACCTGATGAAGTGAAACCAGTCTGCTGCTATGTACGCCTAATGGCGTGATCGGCAGCAGACGTGTTAAGCCGGTTGCTACTAAAATTCTATTTCTTTTATCAGCTATGGGGTCCAGAACAGGAAGGAAAGTAGGAAAGCTGAAAAAAGAAGTGAAGAAGCAAGAAAAGTAGGTGCCTAAACAACCTGTAAAGATAGTATTGACAAACCTGTTGATTTAGTATAGTATTTTATACCAAAGTGCATATTTTTTAATAGAAGCACTGTTAAGCCTAAGATTAAGTTTCGGTTTAGACCGCATTCTTATTTGGGAGTAATACCCAGACTAATCAGTAAGGAACAACCTGTTGCTTGACTGGCTAGAGAAACTATTGTTGTAATCAGTGCATTAGGCAACCGTAGATGTTAAAAGTAACAGGTTGTATTTTTTGTACTGGAGCGTTATTGTACAGAAAGAATTTCTGTTAATTAAAATATTGTGATAATATCTTTTTTGGTTATTCTTTGTTTGGTAGAAAACTGCATAAAAATTATAATTATTAAATTTTCCAAAATAGAATAAAATTTAGTTTGAAGTTCCAGTATAAAAAATTTAATTAAAGTTTTCCTTTTTTGTTTGCTTGTTTTTATTAGATCTAAGCTTCTGATTTTTTTATTAATGTGTAATATCTGCAGTTTCATTTTTTTGTAATGCATCAATGTAAATTTTAGTGTACTAACACAAGATAGGGTGTATTCTTGTAATGCCACTGGCTGTGATATGGTTTATCATAAATTCAACTAAATTTTATGAGGCAATTGATTGAATTGATTAAATTCCTAATTTAACATTCCTTTCTTAATAAATAAATTCGTTTATATTTCAGCATTTACGTATTGTAATTATTTGTTGATGCATCTTGTTCTCTATGCTTACATTTATAAGAATGAAAATGTTTTTAATCGCAGAGGATTCAATCTACATGTTTTTAATAAGATTTAGATATTAAAGTACAAAAATTGGTATTCATTACCATCGCACGTAGTTACAAAAAAGTGTCACTTTTTTTATTTTAGAATTGTTCATTTATTATTTTATGGGCACGTTATTCATACTATAATTAAAATTACCTAAAGTATCTATGGCTTGAAGTACTTAAGGATATTTTACTATACTGGAGTATTAATGGGGACCACGTATCTCGTAGAAGTCTCTAGAGAAGCTCATTGTTTTTTATATGAAATAAAATCAACAACTGCAATATTATGCATCTTTTATTGTAACATCATGTATAATATAAAAGAGTCAACCTTTAGTACTGTTTTCTTATTATGTTTAATCCGTTCATATGTTTATTCTTTGTATGTATTGTAATATAATACGTAACAGAAAAATGATACACGTCACAGTT
>JABXWE010008558.1:0-15925 GCA_014611495.1 Limonius californicus | reverse complement strand
ATGTGCAATACTTAATTTCAAATTACAATAGAAAACATCTTAACTTACCTTGTAATCTTTAAACAAAAACAAGATAAAAAACACTTATTGAACAGTTTTAACGGATCGATATTTCATTCAATATGAGAGCTTTATAGGTTATGTTACAGCTGCTGCTAATGTTTTAAGACGCTTGCGTAATAACTCGCAAACTCGAAGAGGATTACTAAGTTCAAATGTCCTAACTGACAGATATGACATTCTGCTTTGTAATATTGTTCGGCGTCATTGATTTTTACTAATCTGAAACGTCCCTTCTGCGTAGATAGGACAAATTTGTTTAGTAAATTAAGATAGGACAACGCTTCTTAGTAATAACGTGTTATTTTGTAGATAGGACGGAACTGAGGGCATGAAAAAACATATTTATGATGTAGTTAGGTCGATTCAGTGTAGGAAAGTAGTTGGACATGTTTGTCTGGACCACAAATATGGCTTTAACACAAAATACGAAATTTTGTTAGATAGGACGTTTCAGCTTAGTAGGGCAGTATAGTTCTTTCAAGGTGAATTAATCGCATCAAATTATTATAAGAATAATACAAAACACGTTGGTCTTGTAAGTCAGCGCGTGTCGCTGTTTTGTCGATAGTATTTCGGATGTTGTGGTCAAGTTTGTCTAATTCTGCGATTTTATCTCTAGTTTCCTGGAAGTTTTGGGCAACTTGTTTTTGATAAATGGCAAAAGCTTGTGAATTGTTTACAACTTGTCGCAAATGTCTATTAAGGGATAAACTCATCTTAAGTAAAAGTTCCTGCAAATTATGCTCATTAGATTGCAAGGAGTCAATTTTGCGGTTAGTGGCTACTCCACAACACCATGAAAAGAAATCGCCTACAAATTCAAGGGCTCGTTTATACTTTCTGGAGGGACGGGTGGCTATTTCTTCGAAATCTTCGTCGGGTTGGTAAGGGATGCTTGGGTCCCAAAATTGAGGGTCTGTAGCCTCTTTTAGTCGGCGGAGTTCACCATCGAAAATATCGGTTAATCCATCGAGTTTTTTAGCCATTGTACATACATGACTAGGTGTCTCTCCACAGAGGGGATCCTGAGGGATCCTTTCGTTGACCTGGGTAGGTTGATTCCATGTGGTTTTGTAGGCCAATGGAATCGTCGCAGAATAAGTGATAGTATCCGGAAGGGGTTTCCAAAAGGCTCCAGTGGTTACTTTCACTGGAGTGGCTGTGGTCCTCCATAAATAGAACCATAGGAACAGGAGAGTCCTGTAACATATAAGTTATGTCGTTTCTAACATCTAGTAAAGAAAACGAGAATATTGGGTATCTGTTTTTCATTCTTTTATTTAATTAACTACGAAATAAGCACACTTCAGTTTATTATAAAGCCGTTTAATACTATAAACCAAAAAAGCTGCAATCTCAATGTCTTATACCTATTTACATTAAACACTAATTATACATTTTCATATTTATATTTTCATAGTAAAGTTCAAACACTTAAAGTTCACACACTTATATTGTCTTGGTGTTTTCAGTGTTTTCTTCAGCGTCTGTGAGCGTAGTGGTTCCGGGAGGGATGAATGTTGTTGGCGGGGAGTCGAACCTTGGTCGCCCAAATGATGCAATCATGTGGGTCTCATCATGACACGCAGGGAGGTAGGTATTTTTAATTTTAAGGCGGGGGTGAGGTAGCAGTTGGGTCGTATAGTAACAAAAATTTATGTGTCCCAGCAAGTGGGGTCCTCAGGCGGTGGCGAGTCCCATCGTTCGTCCGGGTCTTCCAATTGTTCGGGAGGCATCCGGACGGTGGTGGCCGTGGAACTCACGGTCGGCGAGGGTGGCTCCTGGGGCTCCTGGGGCTCGTCCTCATCCGTCTCGAGTCTGTCTATATTGGTCTCAAAATTATAGTTAAAATGCGCCAGAAAAATGGCTTGGGAGCAAGCACATTTAAAGCTAGGTCCCTCGTGTGCTGGGCACGGGGCCATGCAGACTTTAGGGAATCTCGTGACTGGGGACTCCACCACCTCTAGCTCTGGGACATGTCGTTTCAACATCTTGACTTTGTCACGACCCTTCACCACTATCCTTCTATTTCGCAGGGTCTCCCGCAGGAGCGCCGTGGCCTCTTGGTAGGGAACATCCCCCGAACCCCACTTGAGACCGTGAATGTGGTGAGTGGTCCAGACGTTTTGGCGTTGGACTGACTGGGGCAGGGTTTCCCAGGCCACGGGGGGCTTAAAGACATACTGCCGGACCGCCCCCGTGTCGAGGTTGGCGGTGGCAAACTCCTTCATCACAAATTCCTTGTGGCCGGGGCCATGAAGGAACTGTATGTCCACGTATAGGTCTTCAGTGTCAAGGTTGGGGCGCTTCCGCTGGACGTCATTTGGGCTATCGGACAGGTGGGTATTAACACCACGTATTAATAAAATCATTCAAGCGACATCATTAAGCATCGGCACATGTTTCAGGATTTTCTCCTTCAACATCCTCAGGAATAGGATCAGGGTGGCCCGTCCAAGGCTCGTGGTAAGGAAGGATACGAGAGACGTGCACTACGTCTACTCTGGATTTATTAGTTAAACCCATTTGAACCAGGTAATCAACGGGTCCCTTTTTTCCGATTATTTTGTAAGGACCGAAGTATCGGAGTAAAAGTTTTTCACTTCGATGCTTCTTTCTTACAGGGGTAAAAACTTTAACTGTATCCCCAATTTCAAAATTTGAATCGCGTCTTTTGGAATCATAGCGTTCCTTATCCTTTTGTTGTTTGTCGTGAATATTTTCTACTGCACGATTCCGTATGAATAAAGCGCGTTCCCGTAATTTATTAATATCCTCTGATCTAACTTCTTGTTTTAAAGTAGCTTCAGTAGGCAATACTGGGTTTCTAGCATAGACTAAAAAGAAAGGACTAACGCGCCACATTGCCAGTAACCGGCATATAAATCCAAACAAGTGAAAAACTTTGCATTATTAAGATATAAAAAGACATCGTCAATAAGTGGAAGAGGGTAGTTATTTTTCTTCGTAACTTGATTAACTTTCCTATAATCTACACAAAATCTAAAACCACCATCTTTCTTCTTTACAAGAAGAATAGGAGAGCTCCAGGGTGACTGGGAGGGTATTACTACGTTATTGTCTAACATTTCGTTTATTTGTTCTCGGATGATTTCGCGTTCTGATTGGGAAACTCGATAAGGGCGAGATTTAATAGGGCTAGCATCCCCTGTATCAATATTATAGGTAACAAGATCTGTAAATCCCATAGAGGCAGTAGATTCTGCAAATATATCTGAGAATTCATCTAAAAGAGCAAATAATTGTTCACGTTCTAATTCTGACAAATTTTCGTTAACAACATGTGAAATGGGTTGCCTATCAGCCTGGTCGTCTGTGATCAGGAAAACAGCACTAGAAGGTAGTGAGCAAGTTTTATGTAGATATCCTATCGTAGAACCCGCAAACAACTTTACTTTATTAGTTAATAAAACCTCAAGTTCCACAACTATTTGATTATCATTAAGGTGTGGTTCATGACTAACAATGACTGACTTTTTTAGGAGACCTGATTCATTCGTTTGAAACTGAAAGGATGTGAGACCACAATTGGAGGACAACGGTGGTCGCAGGTCAACGACTACAGCTCGAGGTTGATTTTTTGTCAAGATAGTGTCGTCACGGAGTACAACTCGATGTTCGGTGTTACAAAAAGTGGTTTCTGGACTGGAACTAGTAAAGCAGGTGTATGCTATGGATTGTAGAACATTCTCGAATGTTAAATAAACTGGTTTTTTCGATGTTGGATTATGTAACGTAATTTTGGAATTAAAGAAATCTATGAAGGCTAAGTTATTTTGTAAGAAATCAACTCCTAAAATCAAATCTGAAGGTAGGTTATTTATAACTAGAGCTACAATTTCTGTTTCAAAATCACCTATTTGAATTTTAACGAGGGCTTCTCCTAGGATTGTTAAACGATGATTTCCAGCGGTTGTGAGTGCAACGTTGCTTGTGGTTGACTTTATCTGACTTGATTCGATGAGATCACCAGAAGCAATATTGTAAAAACTTCCTGTATCGACAATAATGCTAGTGGGAATATTAAAAACTTTACCTTTATTTGTGAGAATGCGGGGTGCTTTTATTTTAAATCGGGGTTCTGGAGTTGGTGATTTGGCGACATGAAGAGTGTTTATTGAGGATTTGCTTCATGTCGCATTTGCCCGTTTGGGTCTGGCGACGCAGATCTCGAGAAAGACACACGGCGATTATTGCCGGCATTGCGATTTTCAGGTCGTGGAGACCTTTGTGAGTAATTATTAGAAAATTGCCTCGAATTCATTTGATTATTTTGACGATTACCATAATTCTGCTTAGGTCTTGAATAGTTAGGATTTGTTCGCACTTGCATTTCACATGAGCGTGCAAAATGTCCTGGGCGATTACAATTAAAACAAATGGGTCTACCATCTGAAGTACGAGATCTTTGAAGCTGATTAGCAGGTCCTCTGGACATTTGTCCTCGTGGAGGATTTCCATAAAATGCCTCGCGGGCCATTATGCGAGCATTACGATAAGGGTACGTAGAGGAACTCTGATTATTTTGGAAACTGGAATGTTGGAAATTGGAGTGCTCGGTTTTATTCGCGAGCGGTTGATCGGTCGTGGTCAAAAGTAAACTTTGAGCATGGGTAGTTAATGCATCTTGCATTGCGGTTTTTTCCATATCGGACATTTTTAACACTACTGCACGAAGACTATCTTCGGTTAAAGCATCGTCATTAGGAATCAAAATATGAAACGTGTTTCTGAATATGGGTAGCAAGCCCATTTCGAAATAATCGCGAAAATCTGCTAAGGGTACTGGAGGTTTTACGTTTTCACATAAACGCAAAAGATCATAATAATATTGGTGAATGGATTCTTTAGGCTGTTGCCTACGTGAAATTAATTCGCGTTTAGCGGCGCGAACTGTACTTTGTCCGCCAAAGTGTTTGGTAAAGTCGTTAGTGATGTCAGCCCACCTACTGGTTGGGTGTTGGGTTTTATAATCTGAATACCATTTAATGGCTGGTCCATTAAGGAAATTTCCAAAAAGAGTTATTTTGTCGTTGTCGTTCCAACAATTACAATTAGCACATCGTTCAAAAGTTTGCAAAAAAGTCACACAATTAGTTGCTCCAGGGGTAAAAATATCAGGACTCGTGAATTTTGGAAGAATTGGTTTCTTTTCAGCCGCTAAGGCTTCACTAATAGTTACATTGGCCATTTTATTTGAGTTTTGGTTAGTTGCTATAATCACTCGGGGGTTTGACTGAGTATTTTCGGTAATTGGCTGCTCAAATTCCCTAGTAAATTGCGAAAGGGTTTCTTCTAATTCAAAAATATCAGATTCTATGTCAGGGGTTTCTAGAATTTTAGGTGACAAAGAAGAAGTTGGCTGCTCAGGGAAAACTAACTGAGTAGGGATTGTTATTTTAAAACGATCGTCTTTTAACACGTAATTAACGTCTCCTTCGGTTTGATTTTCTATCGTTAAACTAGTTGATTGTACTATTTCATCCGTAGTTAATTCAAACGCGGTATTATCTTCCGAAAAACTAAAACGTGATTTATCAGAAAATGAGCCTGCTGAAGGCGGTGATCGAGCTAAAGATCTACGAGGTTTAAAAATTTGTCCGCTCTCGGATTTAGTTTCGTCTTTCGCACTACTTTCGATTTTACTTGCATCTACTTTAAAAGTTTGAAAACGAGTTTTATAAGGGTGTTTCGGAGTACTACGTTCTGGATCGTTCATTACCGTAAAACATGTTCACAACAACAAAAGAAATGCGGACTAACGTAAATTAATTACGCTTCCTTACAAAAATTTCAAAAAATGAAAGGGTTAATTTCAAAAAGACATAAATGCGGACTAACGTATTAAATACGTTTCCTTCCCCCCTCTGAACAAAGAACGGCGCCTCCACCATTTGCCACGTCTAAGAAATTTTACCAAAGATTTGTCTTGAACGAGAGGTGACGTGGCATTGTTAGGATCGTTGAGTCGTTGAGGAAAACATATTTTTTAGTGTTTAGAGAGGGTTTATTTAGTAAACATTTATAAGCAAAATACAATTATAAAACTTACATGATTCTGTAGTGGTTTGACTTCGCCATTGTTGAAGAGAGCAAATTCGATTGGGTAGAGTGGTCTTTGAAACTGGATTCTAGACTGATTCTCTATAGTCGAATGTGCCCCCTTATATACCACATTTAGACAAAGAACTAAAACTAGTTGGTTAGGAGAATCACGCGCCTGGTGTATTCTCCGATGATTACGTAAACCACAGGTAAAGACGCGTGTGTGACCTTAATTGACGTCAACCGAAAGTTTCCTATGAAATCATCTTTCGTAATTTCAAAGACACAAGAATCCGGCTCACTCATCTTGTGACCTAAGTTATGGTTTTGTTTACATCATTTGTCGAATCATTCAGCCATGAAGGGGCCAAAGACTCGAAGCCATGACATCAGTGGAAAGTTTGAGAATGAGGTAACCCGGATAGAGCAAGTTTAAAGAGAATTAAAATATAATTAATTGGGCAAGCCCAAAGGCCATAATTCATCTTAAATTATTTGCGCTTGGGGTTACGAAATCACGAACTACAGCACGTCATACCGACATTATGAGATTGCAATACCGTTATTATGAAATTGCAATGTTTTTAGTTGAAAGGATTGTGTACAAGAATACACGTAAAAACACGTATGAATTTTCCCGGACGTGACAATACTGATAGCAGAGCAATGAAAAAAGTATGTATTCGACAAGCGGATTTGAATAAATACAAAGAACTTGACAGCAAGCAGCAAGAAAAACTGGTGCGACATTTAGCTTGCGGTTGATATGCAGCCTTACAATATAGTTGAAAAACAAGGTTTTCAACGTTTCATGGGAGAAGAAGAAAAGCATTAACTGAGAATTACATACATCCCTGCCTTATTCAATTCTACACGCAGCATTATTGAGCAAGAACTTCAGCATACAAATTATGTTGCAATTACAACAGATGGTTGGACATTCTCTGTCAATATGTCGTATGTATCAGTAACTGTTCATTACGTTACTGCATCATGGGAATTAAAAGGTGCTTGCCTAGTTTGTACGGAGCCCTCGGAAGGTCACACCGTAGAAAATCTCTCGGATTTTTTAATAAATACTCTCGAAGATTGGAAGACTCCGAGGAATAAGCTGGTGTTGTGCACCACCGATTGCGGCAGTAATATTTCGGCTGCTATGGCCAGTTTAAAATGGAACCATTTACTGCTGGGTACGTGTTGAATACCGCTATTATAAAGGCAATGAAACTTAAAGAGTTGACTGTAGCTATAAATAAAATCAAAGATATACAAAGCAAAGCAAATAAATGGACATCTAAGTTCCGATCAGGCTGATGACAACTTAGTTGTCCGGAAAGTTATGGATATTGTCTGCAACACATTGCAATACCGTTTTAAAGATTTTAAATTTGGGATAAAATTTTTTTTCACCAAGGCAATGTGGTTAAATCCTAGGTTTAATAATATAGAACCTGTAGACCCGACAATAAAAGAAGAATTATCACATGAAATGCTACATCTTCCTGAATCACAATTACCAACAAGCAGCAGCGCCCCTAAGAAGAAGAAAATCGTAGGCTTAGAAGCAATTTCTTCTGCCCGCAAAACATCTCAAATATCCGATGTTTCCACAGCAGAGGGCGCGTGTAAGCTGGAATTAAAAAAATAACTGAAACCTTGATGAACCGCTAATCAAGGAAAATGCTTTGGAATGGTGGAAACGGCGAACATCCACGTTTCCTCGGTTAGCTTATTTAGCTACCCCCTATTTATACGTGCAAGGTTCAAGTGTTCCCTCAGTATTTAGTCGCGGTGGATCTATTGCCAGAGCATCGCTAACTGCGGAACACCCCGAAGAATTAATTTTTTTGGCGATGAATAAATGTATGTATATAATGTAAAATTGTTAATATTGTTTAATATTAAGTATATAATAATCTAACTAAAAATAGTGATATGAAAAATGCGCTTTCATTTCAAAGTTTTTTCTGCTTTAGTGAATTGTAATTTTTCTCCAATAAATTAATTTTTATGCACTGTTTTCCTGATGATTCTCCTGAAAAAAGTGTTAGCACTAGGTACTTATTGTTAGGTAATACGATTTGCCTACTTTTCGATATGTATTCAAATGATTTGATGCTTATTAGAGTTATTCGAATAATATATTGAATAATATTACGAATAGCGATATTAGAATAAAAGTTATTCGATTTATCGAATAAGTTATTATTTGAATAAATTTATTCGATATATCGAATAACAATTACTCCTATTTGAATAAATTTATTCGATATATCGAATAAACAATTTTTTGATATTTATTCGAATAATTCGACATTTATTCGAATAATTCGTTATTTATTTGAATAATTCTATATTTATTCGAATAATTTCGATATATCGAATATTCGATATTTAACTTTATTCGTTATTCGATACCCAGTTTCAATCGAACACCCCTACTGCATAACTTGTCTAAGTTCGGTTGTAAATGAGTAACCGCTACCCTTAGTTCACGTTCGATGTATGGCTTGGTTTGTTATCGTTAATAAATGTTTTTAAATTTATAAACATTTCTGTGTCGTCACTGTTGATTCTGTTTGACCAAAGGTCTAAGTTGCGCGAAAAGTTGTTACCCTTATCTGATAGTTGTAATATATTATGAGTATTATTTTCTTACAACTGGGTATTTAAAATATTTAATTTTTCAATAATGTCAGTCAAATAATCTCCTTTCATGGATTCGTCAACAAAATTTGCGGCATCTTTATGATTTTATTCTCTCAAAGACACATATATTTCCTGCTTAAGCTCAAAGTCCCGCTGTAGTCTACGTCCTAACCACCAAGATTCGTAATACAACAATAGTGTTGAATGGTCAACGTTCATATTATAGCACATTTAAGAAAATAGTCTTGCTCTTATAGGCCTTGTTTTTATATTATTTACAACAGAAATTACAATGGATAATACTAAATGAAGTCCTGGGTAGATTTCCTTTGAAGCAAGTGGTTCCCTGTATATCATGCAATGGTGCTAAGTGGCATTTGATATCCTTTTGCATATAAGTGTTTGTAGACGGTCATATTTGCCTGCCATCTCCGGTGCCTCATCAGAGCAAATACCAGCACAGTTTTCCACACCAGGCCAAACTTTACACTATAATTATCAGTCATTTGAAATAGATCTGCAACTGTAGCTCTTTTCTGTTTTTTTATAATTGTTATAATAATGTGCTTGTAAGTTTCGAAAGAATCTGCTCCTGCAGATCCTGTGACATATCACTGACAAGCAATGTTGCGACCATATCAACGACAGGAGAAAGAATCAGATTTTCCGCAATAGTGTGAGGCTACTTGCACTTGGCTATGGGATGTGCAACTTTATAAGATGTTTGCAGAGCTTTTTGAGGCAACGACAAACTTGTATTAAAGGCTAATTTCTGATTACTAAACTCTTTCAATTTCTTCACAAGCAAATTGCAAGAATTATTTGCACGATATTTATGTTTTGTTCCCAAATGCCTCTTCAGTTTATTTGGTTTCATACTGCCAGCAGCAAAAATATTTAAACATAGTAGACACTGTGATCGCTCTGCTCTATTAACGACTGCATTTAAAAAGCAAAATTCAAATACTCGTTTTTTGCTTTGGGAGTGTTGGCAGCTTCTTTATTTGCAGACGCAGACGTACTTGCACGCTCAAGATTATGTTTAGACCCGATTAACTATTTTCTATTCTTGAGAAATATTTGTAGGTAATAACTTTAAATCACTCAGGTGCAACCAAAGAGAAAGTAAATGTTATGCGTCTACTCGCTGCTACGCTTACTATTAAACTAATTTAACTGAACATCATGGTTTTATACGTTCTGTTTCCAGTGTCACAGTTTCTGAACAATTCTGCAGCGATCGGATAAGTTCGAGATTCAGTCTTGGTAGAAAAGGGGGCGTATATCATAACATTTACAAAATGGGACCGGGAGTCCTGAAGATTTCGGAAAATTCATACAATTTCCACACTGCTTCACTTGTTTGAGCAGCTGACGGTTTCTTGCAACCTAACTTCCACATTGACCATGGAATAAACAAAAATTTTGCAAAAAAATTTAACTACTATGAAATTTCTAGTTACTTTATCCATACTATTGCCAACTGTAATAACTCTGATATGGAATGCTGGTGACAATATTAAGAAAAAATATTCTAAAATAATAAAAGTACGAGCCTAATTATGTATACGTATGTATGTATGTATACTCGCATGTAGTATTTTAGTATTTGCCTAACATTAAGTTTAGGGATCTTAGTCTGTAGGCAGCAAATGAACAAAATTTTAAAGCCCTTCTGCGCCAGAATATATACCGCTGCCCTTCCCTAATCAGCAAGCTGCACGAAGCTGAACTTTTTCTTTCCTTCGAACGGCATTATATATATACAGGGTGTATCAGAAATAGGTACAAATATTTAAACCAGTAATAAACTGGCTCAAGTAGAATTCAATGGTACTATTCATTTTTCAAAAATCATTAAGTTTATTTTTTTGAATTAAAAATAAAATAAAATTTTGTTTGAGAACAGCTGATGATACATATAAAATGCATTTAAGCTGTAGAAGGTTATTACCTAATTGTAAAGTAAATCCAAAGTGGCAAACACGTAAAAACTTGTCTGGCTTATGATAAACTACGGAATTGGGAGGGGTCAACGTTTAATTGAAGCAGTTGGACATATTTGTATTTAGAAGGCATCTAAGAATTTCGTTTGCCGCTAAATTAAATTTTTGCGTTTTCACTTTATCATGGAGTATAAAAATTATAAACAAGTGGTGCTTCATGCAAAAAATAATCCAAACGCATAAAGCATTTAAAAAAGTACTAATTTATTTCAGAATACATAACTGAAAAAAACTTAAAAAACAGTTTACCTCAAAAGTGAAAAGTGGATCACAATAAATGTTCAAAATGACGACCACCACTGAGAACACAAGCTTCTGCACGTCGAAGCATTAAATTACGTGTCCTTCCTAAAACGGTAGGATCTTGCCGAATCCTATCGGCAGCGTCTTCAATGCGTACCCTTAATTCCCCAACTGTGTTCACTGGCGTAGAATAAACTAACTGTTTCATGTAGCCCCACAAAAAGAAATCACAACTATTTAAATCTGGCGAACGAGTTTGGAATGCGGCGCTGAGGATATCGCTCAAAATGTCAAAATGTGTATTTTGATGTGATTAACACAGTTATGAAATTTTCATGTAAATTTATTTATTTTATTTCTTTATCAATTCCTCTTTTACCTCACGGTGTCGAGGTTGCCATTCATATATTCGGGATTAATTGAAGGTGATGGGTCCCCTTTGGACTTCCATCATGCTCCTCCTGCTCCCCTCAACTACATTCGCTCTATCCATTTTCACTATTTGTGTTAATTGTGTGTATGATGTTGTGTGTGGCCTCGTTACTTCTCCTGGTCAGCCAGTGGTTAGGAGAAGCGCCGTTAATTGTAACCCAACGTCGAATGGATTACCGAGCTCGATACCGACCTAAGGAATTACAGAAAAATTTCTGCCTATCCCAAGGTTCGAACCGAGGACTTCGCATTGCGAGCCTAGCCCTCTTACCACTGAGCTACTCGGGATTCTATAAATTTATTTATAAAGAAGTTAAATTAGGTTATAGAATTTTCGTGTAATTTAGGTAATTTTTGTATTGGTTGAAATCCTTTAGAAGTTTTCGATTCTGTCCTTGCTTTTGGACGTTGCTGGGAAACGATGCTTTTTTTGTTGAAATTGGTAGAGGCTTCTGACAAGAAAAAAATATTTAGTTCCAGTCTTGTATTTGAGGAGGAAGCACGTTTGTTGTGCTACTCTGCAATTGTTAAACATTTTGTTACATTTGATCGACGCTGCGGCAACGGAGAGGGGGTTTGACAACACGATCATAAAGTAGATCAAAAACCTGCTCCAGTCGCGAACCATCAAGGTCACCATCAACGATGGAAGTAAGACAGCCTATGCTACCAGAGAGTGTCCGCAGGGGGGGGAGTACTCTCTCCCCTGCTGTGCAACTTGGCAGTAAACAGCTTGATCACTGACCTAAACAATCAAGGTCTTTATACTCAAGGTTACGCGGATGATGTAGTAATCTTGGCCACTGGTAGATTCCACGAGACAGTCCTAGAGATTGCTCAACATGGACTGAACACCGTAGAACGCTGGTGCAGAGAGCATTCGTTGACGGTCAACCCAACGAAGACCAAAGCAGTGCTGTTTACTAAAAGAAGGAACCTACAAGAAACGGCCCTTACCTTATACAACACTCCCCTAGCCTGGGACTCCAAAGTAAAATATCTGGGCGTCATACTTGACCAGAGACTTACTTGGAGACACTATGTAGAGGAAAGAGGAAGGAAGGCAACTGCAACCTTTTGCATTTGCAGACGTGCCTTTGGCACAAGCTGGGGGTTCAAACCAAAGGTGGTACACTGAATGTACATAACCAAGACCCATCATCACGTATGCAGCGCTTATCTGGTGGAAAGGCGCAGATACACAATGACTGGGAACAATCCTCAATCGAGTGCAGCGTTTGGCCCGTGTCGGCATTACGAGTGCACTAAGAACAACACCAACAGCTGCTCTTGAGGCGCCAATAGGGCTCCCAGAACTACCAATGGCAGTGAAATCGGAGGCAGCTAGCGGCCTGAAGAGTAAAGCAATTAAACGTATGGAAGGACGTGGGCTATAACATTTGGCATTGTGGGATACTATCCAGTGCACCAAAGATCTGCTGCATGGGGGTAGACCGCATGGTACCAAGGTATACGTTCAACAGAAACTTCCAAATCAACATTCCCACCAAAGAGGAATGGACAGTAAACTTCCAGGATCTACTTGCCAATACAGGACTAATCTGGTTTACAGACGGATCCAAAATGGCAGGCGGAACTGGAGCAGGCATATTGGGACAGTTCCCAAGAGTAGAACTATCTACACCATTGGGGACTCGTACGTCAATGTTTCAGGAGGAAATAGTAGCTCCGAATGCGCTGATGAATGTACTCGTAGGGCATACCAAAATTTGCCCATTACGATATACTCAGACAGCCAAGCGGCTCTTAAATCGCTCAGCAACCCTAAGAAAACCTCGCGGTTGGTATTAGAATGCTGGGAAAAACTACAGGCAATGGTGCAGCGTAACGTTAGATTGACGCTGTGTTGGATACCGGGACACAGTGGGTTTGAGGGTAACGAACACGCTGATCGGCTGGCCCGGATGGGCTCCTTGGAGCACCTCTGGGCACCCGAACCAGCAGTGGGCGTACCTCAAAGCTCAATTAAGGCCATTATACAGGACAGACTGAGAAATCAGCAAGTCCAAAGGTGGAAACAACAACTGTTTAGGCAAGCGAGACTTCTCATAGAAGGACCAGGCCAAAAGCAAACAGACTTCCTATTAAATCTGAGGAGGAAAGACATCAAGGCCATAGTAGGCCTCTTAACAGGCCATGGCCATCTAAACAAATACCTAACCACATTGGGAATCAGAAACGATGCCCTCTGTCGGAAGTGTAAAACAGAAGAAGAAACCTCTATTCATGTACTCTGCAGCGCTTGCCACTCTCAGATTCAGGGTCTTCGAGGTCTGGTTTCCAGAACCTGAGAACATTCGAAGAGCCCCACTGAGACAGATCCTGGCCTTCATCAAAAGGTCGGATCTGCTCTAGTGAGGCACGCAACAGACAGGATGCACAATGGATGAAAAGGTCTGAGTGGGCCCTGTCAATTTAGAAATAGAATAGAAATACATTTGATTTATTTAACAAAACTTTGTGTTGTTCGACGCTGTTTTGAGTATTTTATTAATACTTAGCATGAAATTTCCAGGAAAATTGTAAACATTTTGTGCTTCGAAATATAAAAGCCAAAGCTGGCATCCGTCGACGTTCTTGTGTTTTCAAAATGGATGGATCAAGGTTCATTTTTTTAATTTTTAATTGGAACTCAAAACATTGATGAGTAGCCTAAGTGCATAGAGAAGCTTGGAAAACCGCGTCTTAGATCTCGCTCTTTCAAATCATCATCATCATCAATCACTTTATCTAACCTGAACATCTATAAAGAAAAGTAAAATAAAATTAATGAAGTATTAATACGTTTCTTAATTTAATACATTTAAATAAAAAGTAAAAGTTTAATTACAACGTGTTTAAAAAAGGATATGTTCCTGAATCCAAACAAACAATTCAAGTGATCTTATAATTATGAAATATTGGACGCTATTTACTTTTATCGGATATTCCTGTAACAAGAACCATCTCTACTGCACAATCGTATTGGAGGGCTGGAGTTTCTTTTACAAATTTGCAGAGGATTCCAAGACATGCTGATAAGGGGAACGCGAACGTACTGCATTTGGTTTGGATAAATGCAATGAATCATTCCAAGGCCGAGTATGTCAACATTTAAAGATACCGCAAGTTCAAAAAAGGTGAGTGTGATAAAAGCAGTTCCAAAATTAAAAGTGGATTTATAAACTAGATTAAAAGAATATTTTAATGTGTTGCTTTCCTATGATATTTTAACCAACAAAGATAAATGTACATATTTATAACTGCATTGCTAGAAGATTGTTGAAAAGATTTAGTTTAAACAGTAGGTATCTATGTGTGTACCTTTCAGCGATTTATTTAATGCCTTTCATTTGTTTATGAACCTTATTTGTTGCTGATGGTTTGAATATTTGCAGTAAGTCAGAATTTGCAACAGTAATTACCCTGAGATTGATCAAAGATTTAATTACTCTGAGAATTCAATTAATTTTTTAATTATAGAGTCCATGTGAGGATATGCTATGTGAACAATTTATTGTTGTATTATATCCAATTCACTTTTCTGATTATTTATTTAATATGATAAATTTTATCACTTGTAATACAGTAATAAAACAGAGCAATATATTATATTAGGTTTATTTTAACCTAAAGAATCGATCACCAAACTTGGGCTATTCTTTCTGAAACACCCTGTATAGAGGCGCACCGTACTGATGAGGAAGTATGTATGTATGCTGATCGACAGCTAATCCAACAAACATAAATGAGGTCCTTGTACTTTGGTATTTCGAAGTACGTAGTAGCAGGTAACATCAATTTTAATTATTTTGTTGTCAAGTATAATTTTTAATAACAAACATTTAAAAGAACATAAATTAACTCAATACATTTGCTTACAGTGTAGATCAGGGATGAGCAACACGCGGCCCGCGGGCCGCATGCGGCCCGGCTCACTTTTTCGTGCGGCCCGTCAAAGCTTTACTTTTTAACTTTTGAAATATATATTTCTATGTGTTAAATTAGGAAAAAGGTAAAACAGTAGAATGAGAAACGCCAGTTTGTAACGTGGTCGTAAAATTTTCCATTTTGGTAGAAACACTGCTTTCCAGTTTCAACAACAGACTGAATAGAAATTACTGATCTACCTAATAGTATTGGTTTGTGGCAGGTGATAAGAAAGTTTTTTGCACTTCTACCTTACTCTCCTTTGCATAACATGTCTTTGAACTCAAATTTTTGTTATTATTCTGCTGTATTCAAACAATTTTGGGTCAAAGATTCAATTATTATTTTCTCATATGTTAAGGGTCCCATTGCCAAAGAAATGTTTCTTCTAGTTTATATATATTGTAATCTACCATCGGATTTAATATTTGTACCTGTTTCTGATATACCCTGTGTAGACCAATTGGTTGCAAAGAAGCAATGCCAAACTTCTCATTAAAATTTGTTTAAGATTTCTTCCCATAATAATTACTTTT
>JABXWE010008557.1:0-31941 GCA_014611495.1 Limonius californicus | reverse complement strand
GCTACCACCACACACTCGTTGATTCGAAGAATTCTATTCCATTTTATTGATAATCGAGGAGTCCCACTCAGCGGACAGATAGTTAAAGGCAGGTAGTCGTTGTTGTACATACGCTGCTAGACTTTTGTGCCCAAATTGCAGCTGGAAATACTGCATTTTCTCTTATATAATTTTCTACACAGTAATCGGCATTGCAACAAACTAATCCTTAGAATTGTGAGCCAAGAGAGAGCGAGAGAATCGGTAAATTGAATTCTTTTTTGATGTTGCGGTTGAATGGCCAGAAAATCTAGGGCAAAACAATCTTCAGCTTGACCAGAACCAAGAAAATGCAAACCAAAAATATAGCTTAAATATTTTTCCACATTCTAGTATTTTGTTGAGAGACAAATTTTATTGGATCTTTCTCCATCTACAACTCGTAATTTCCTTAATTAATGAACAGTATACTGAATATTTTCGTTAGATATGTTTTCGTATACAATTTAGTTCAATTGATGAAGATATTGCTATAATTTGAAGTACTATAATAGATGGCAACTTCAAATTCAACTACTACAATTGTTGATAAACCATGACCACGGGACTCTTTTCGACCCCTTGTTTAGTCCGACCTGGATTATGAAAGGTTCTATACATGCCCGTCGAGCCGGACACTTCCCGGCTATCATTAAAAGAGATTAAGATTACTGGGACTCTTCTCGACATTCCCGCCTATTGGAATGTCAAATGATCTTTGAGGTAATAATCATCATTTTCTATAGTATCAGTTAACATTGAATGGATGTTGTCTTGTAATAATTCGAAGTACATCTGACCATTCAAATTACTAGGTAAAGAAAAAGGGCCAACGAGACGATCACCAAAACTGTCAGACCAAACATTTAATTTTTCGGGGTGTTGAGTATGTGAAATATTCTCGAATTAGTATCTGACCAATAGTGTCAATTATGGCGATTGACTGTACCATTTACGAAAAAGTGCATTCGTCGGAAAAGCAGACGTTAAAAAGAAAACTCGATATTTATCGCCCGTTCACTTATTGTCTCAAAATTGCAACAGGCGGTCAAAGTCGCCGTCATTGAGTTCTAGTAGCAAATTAATATTACAGGGGTAAAACTTGTTGTGTTTCAAAACTCATTGAACACTGCTTCGATTAATATCCGATACAATAGCTATTTATCTTGTATTCAACGAGGATCGACAACAACAACGTGGTCCCGAACCGCCCCTTCCACTGCTTCATTTTTTAGCGGATTTTCAACTTTTCGCTATTTATTTTGCGACAGACCCAGTCTCCCAAAATTTTCTTACTAACTCCAAAACAGACTTCCGATTCATATGCTTATTTGCATGTAGCTGGTTGAACAATTCGGCGCTTCTACTGGCACATTCATTCTTTCTGAAGAAAAACACAATTATTTCAGCTTATTCTGCAACCGACTAATCCATTTCAAATGTTCAAAGAAAATAACAGCAACAACGAAATACAGGTGACGCTGACATCAAATAAAACATTCAAATGTTTACGGCAAATTATGGTCAACCCATGCCTTCTAATTATTCCACAAATGCTCCAAAACATTTACGACCCTGAAACATTGGTGTGCATTTCCGCGGGAACTAAATCTCGGAATCAAAAAAGGTCAAATCATATTTGTTGAGCTTTCAAATGGTATATTTCTTGAAACTCCTTGCCATTTAACATTTTTAGTGTGAAAGCCCAATTTTGGGATTGAAGAATTGTGTTTTAAAGTCACAAAGTACGCCTGTATATAGAAAACTAAACACCCGGGATAATGTTGTAATATCTTCCTAGGATTTCCTGATCATCTCCAACAACACACCGCGGAGTGTGTTCCACATTTGGACGTCGTGTCCTGACACAATATAATTTCATACGTCTTGAATGAAATTCCCAGATTATTCGAATAAACATGTCAATGTCATCCATGCGATACATGAAGGGGTTTTGGTCTAAAAATCCGTCGTTTAATTGTAGGTATCTAAATTGATTGTGTAATTACCACTTATATTATTTAAGTCATCAATATAATTTCAAGTGTTTGAACCCTACCAATTTAAACTCACTCTTTGCAATAGAATAAACTTAAACCAATAACTAACTTCGTGTAACATTGGGAAGTACCAGTAGCTCATTTTTAATGTTTACCTAAGTTTACCTACTTATGTACAGGGTTGATAAACAGGCTCATGATAATCAAAATATGTTTTGAAACTTGAATAGTAATTGCGATGTGCATCCGATAAAATCAGTATCAGAGTGAAAAGAAATTATTAATACTATCGTATCACACTATTCGATAATTAGGTAGGTAATCGAAGTATCGGAATACCGAATAGCTCGCTTAAGAGGATTATTCGGTTTCAGCTAACCAAATTATCCAAATATGGAATACTTTGTGTTACGGGCCAAACGAGCTTTTTCGTCGACCCGCAACAGGAAAGATAGAAATGCCTTCGGCTTAGCTCAGAGTAATAGGGATGGTTCACTAGAAATGCTTAAGAGAAGGAAATTTAACGTATTTGTGTACAGGGTAAGTCGAAATTCATGGGCGCTACCTTCCAGGTTACAGCTGAATGCAGGTTCTCGTAGGAGGGCCTAGAAACCAGCAGCTTACGGGAATCTATCTCACCTTTATTGTGCCTCCTCCTGTATATAAAGCTTACATAGCTCATGCACAATACAATACACACAAATAAAATATATAGTGAATTTTAAGACAAATATAATTCTATTGCTTGAAATTGGCAACACATATAGTACAAAAAAATACAACCTAAATGGTAATAATTGTAGTTGAACACAGAGGGAAGTTAGAACGTTCAGACAAAGAGCTCGCCGCCACTGGCTTTACAAATAATATCTAATAGCAATTGACGAATGAAGGTCGCTTTGCATTTCATAAAAAAAGGGGTTCAGCACTTTAAACCAGTCAAATGAATCTCGGAACAAGTTTTCACAACACAATAACAATTTTTACCTTAGTTTTCTTAAAATAGGGAGTAAAGAGAAGCAGAATTTGGGGTGTTCTTAGGTTTTGAAGAAGCAGACAAATATCGCAGACACGCTCCTGAAAGCTGGATCACGATAGTGACAACGTTACGGGCCAAGACTTTATTCGGAAATAAAAACGGGAACTTCAGGAACAAAATCTCCGCCGCTGTACGGTGTAACGAATTCCGCGCCTGGTTGAAGGCAACCCATTCTACATATTTAGTGGCGAATTAATTTTAGGAATGTTTGCATTTCGAAGTTGACACTATCGGCGGAAACACAGGGTATTAGATTTTGGAAGTTGAGGGGGGGAAGAGAAAGTTTGAACGACTAGTTTAGAAAAGAGGTCACTTCAAAATCGACGTTTTGATCGGCAGTAATTGTATACAGTGAGTGAAGTTTATTTAAATCGCTATCGATTTGGAAATCATTTTTCCGATTTGAAACTCACTATACCGGAGTTGTTGCCTATGATTGAGAAAGTATTGATACTCAATGAATTTAATTGTCCAATATAAAAATTATTCCGGTCAAGACGATATTTTTTTGGTATGCCAGTCCCATCAACTGGTGAGTTAAACATTTATAGAAATTTGTTCAGTCTTAAATCTTTCCTGAACTGTAATTCTAATATCCAACGAATAAATTTAGGCAAAATACGTCGCACCGGTGGAAAACCGTAATTAAAATCCAAAAGATTCTGCATTCTACCGTTTGGCCCAAAGTGATAAGCAGATTACAAGTCGATGGCGCCTATTAATTAATTATTTGTTGGAACCTACTCCTTCTTCGATTGGGTATCCGGGATACTGGCATTTGTCAACTTATTAATTTCTATCTAAGCAGTGGCGGAGTTGCGAGGTTGTTTTTGTAATTAAACTAAATTTTGTATGTAGTAAAGATTAAAGGCGTGACAACAGGATTACACTTGCAACGGCTTAGTCGAGGGAGTTCAAGGCTGTAATCCGACACAGGTCGGGGTGACAATTTGTCTATAATACGGCTAACTCTCTGCTAATATTTTTAATCCCACCCAAGTTGAGGAATATTCTGCCCACGGGCGAAAGAAAAGCGATGCAGTATCTTAATTTAGTAAAGGCGCGGCCGACAACTCCGGATCAAATCCACATGTGTTCCCCTTCAGAAATTTAGGCTCATTTTTGTCGTATTTGTTGTCGGCGCTGAGATCAAGACGAGCAACCGGGTCGAACGGAGATCTTAAGTCGACTGGCGAAAAAAATTAATAAAAGTATCCAGCAGCTGGAACATTTCATCATATTAAGAAATATGTTGCAAGAAATCTAGAACAAAATATTCCACGTGGATCTTCCGGGCCATTCTGCAGAGAAAGGATTCTAAGAACTGTTTTCGATCGGCACTAAAGACTAAACATACATGACAGCGTTCCTTATTAAGTTCCGAAAAAGTCACCTCCCGTAAATTAACCTTTGGAAATAACAAAATAGTAATCGACTTAAGAGCAGCAATTAAAATAAGACTTTAACTCATATGAAGCGGCAAAATCAAACGAACATAACATTTGGTTAGCTCAACTATTGTAATTTTTGAGTAGTAAATAGTTTGACTAAACGCACCTCCTCTAGCATTACTAGAAATGGATTACCAATCGGTAAAAGTGCAGAGTTTATTGTATGACGTGCTAAAACTGCAATAAAAGGGAAGGCTTTCGAAATTCAGATTTAAAAGCAGATGTATAATTATCTTTCTTGTATAAATCGCACCATCTCAATACGGAATAAATCGGATTATTAGTTTTTCAAATAGTACGGTTAATCCAAATTAACCGAAAAGTTCAGTTAAGAGAACTATTCAGTATTTGTTTAACCATATCGTCCGGATATACAACACTCTAATCAACTCATCTATTGTAATTTGTACAAGGGGAATTCAAAAACTTATCTTCCTAACTATGAAACAAAAGAAACACAAAAATGTTAATAATTTTGTGTTTCGGTATAACATCTATCTATATCAAGGCATTTAGCCATCTGTCCAAAAATTGGTTTATACCTTCAGAAGAAAATTTCTTTAGCTGATTAGCGAAGTAGTAATCGACGGCCTGTTTCAGTTCGTTATCTTATTATCTTATTCCCTCAATTTTCTAAACAGATAAAAATGAGACGGTGCCCCATCTGGGCTGTAAGGAGCCTTGTGGATTCATGCATGTTATGCAATTTTTTAAAGTATTGGCATAAGTTTCTACAGTATGTGTAGTCCCTCTTGGCACATATTGGATCAACAATATGCCCTCCATGGCCCAGAAAATTGTGGCCATTAACTTCCCAGCAGTAGGTTGGGTTGGAATTTCTTGGGAGGTGGAGAACCCTTACGAACCTATTGCTTGGATTCTTGTTTCGTCGCAGGATCCCAGTAATGAACCCAAGGTTCGTCACCAGTCACCATTCGTAATAGAAACTCTAAATGCTTCTCTAAACTGGAAAAAAATTGGCCGCGCTGAACCTTATTCAAGCCTAATTTATCGTGTAAAATATTAATGACCCTTCCCTCAAAAACCCCTAATTCTGAAGAACGTAAACAGCCTCAACTTTCTGCCACATTTCTTCATTAGTCGCATCTGAAGGTTTGCCCGATTTTGACTCATATTCAACGGATTTAGGTCAACGAAATTGTTTACACCAAAATTTAACCTTATAATAAGACGGAGCTTCTTCTCAAGTTTCACAACATTATTTTTAATACAACTGAACACAATATTTTTGAAACGTGTATGCAGATCAGAACAAAATTACATATACAACTGTCAAAAACTTGTGAAATATTGTCATTAATGGCATAGGCCCTCAGCCACTGCTTTCATGATTAGGTACATAAGTGTTTGAATGCTCCTCGTATGTAGTAAACTGTTAAACGAAATCCACCTCCTCCAAAATTCTCAAAAAAGGATGCGCAGTCGGCTAAAATGCTGGTTTTTTTGTATGGTGTGGTAAAGCTGCAATAAAGGTGAAGGTGTCGTTGGTATTCCTATTACAGTTTTGAAAACAAATATTTAAATATTAAATATTATTAGGATAATTTAATCGAATAATTTTATATCACTAATCAGAGTATTTCGATTATTCTAATAATCAGATATCCGCATAATTTGTATTGCGATAGTTCAGGCTCTTATTAAAAACGTTACCACATTATTTTTTTTAAATTAGTATCTTTCAATTTAGTTCTGGACAAACGACAATTCAAAATCTGTTATTCATCTAGACACCTTATCTCATAGATTTTAACAACCCAGTCATTTCGCTTATAACCTAAAAGTACAAGTAATAATTGTTTGTCAGTCAAAATTTTCAGTAGGACATTCATTATGTGTACACATAATTTTTGTATAACCGTCTCGTGCTTACAAAGTTGTAACCCAGAAACAGCGGTTGAATTCCAGAAAACACAGAAGGTTGATGATCAGAAAGTCAACACTTTGCAATCTGGGAAAGAAAAGTTAGAAACAGTAGAGACGATTAAACCAGGGGAAGGATTATTAGCTTACGCCAAACGATTATCAACATTCTGCATACCCACTCAAAACAAGGAAGGAGAATTATTGTTAGAAGTTCCCAAAAACGCAAAATGTTGTCCAAAAGAGAAACCCCAGAATCACAAATTATCCTTTTTGGATGATCCCCCATATACGAGATTAGTGACACCTTACATGCCCGATTACGTTTCAGATCTTGAAAAATCTAATGAAAAAGTAAATTTTGTAAATGAAAATGATTCACATAAAAATCTCCCACGAGATTGCTACTGTAAATGCTGTCCAACAAGAAATAAATGTCGCGATTCATCAAAAACTGACATGACCTCTTATAGTTTAGATTGTAATAAATATGTATCAAACAAAGATATAAATAACTATACTAATAATGAAAAAGTTTTAGAAAAAATTGGCACATCGCCAGATATATGTATATGTCCTGGTTCTTGTACATGTCCAGCAAAAAATAAAACAGATGATTCTGCAACGTCTGACATGCCCCCCTCTATTTCAAGTTCCAATAAATACGTAGCAAATAAAGAAATAAATACCAACTTTGATAATAAAAGAGATTCCACAGGTTCAACAAAAAATAAATCCGATGAGTTGGAGTATACTGATATACCGTCTCATACCTCAGGTCCTGATAAATATACAGCAAATAAAGAACTAAATAACTATTCTATGAATAAAAATAATGCAGGAACTATTTGCTCAAGATCTGGATCTTATAAGTGTTGTTCATTACAGAACACACTTGATAATTTAAAAGCGTCAGAGACAACATATTATACTGCAGATTTTGATAAATCTGTAACAAATCAAGAAATAATAGACAACAAAATCAGAAAAATGCGCCAAT
Source organism: Limonius californicus (assembly GCA_014611495.1). NCBI lineage: Eukaryota > Metazoa > Arthropoda > Insecta > Coleoptera > Elateridae > Limonius > Limonius californicus. The sequence goes on along the minus strand of JABXWE010008557.1, from coordinate 24,549 downwards.
GTTCCTGTAAATTCTGCCCTATAAAAAATAAATGTAATGATTTAACAACATCTAACATGCCTCCATACACTTTAGGTACCTATATCTTAAGTGATTACAAAAATCATTACTCCAACAGTAAAAATTTTTAGAGACTAGTCGCTTACGATGTTGTTCTTGTTGTTGTTGTTATTCAACACAAAATAAATCTCAAGACTCACAACTACCATCATCAACATCTTTAAGATACCATAAATCAGGTGATGGATATGGGGATGAAACGAGTATCAAGTCAGATACAGAAGCAAGTGAATACATATTTTGCAGATACTCTTTACCAGCATGGGTTACGAAGTATCCAATGAGAAAGTAGGACTGCTCCTTAAATATAATCTAGATGGTTTAAAATATTTGAATAATGTCAAAAATATATAAATTTTTTGAAGTATATTGTTTCAGGTAATTCACAATGCATTCCTAAATTTTCGTATTTACACGTTCTAATTACATCAACTACATTATATTAGTGAGACTATAAAATATGGCATTGTGATTGCGTAACCACTGGTAATTCTTCTAGGTAAATGAAAGTTTAACCAAATTTTAGAAAATTCTGTAAGCTGTTTATATTTTCGTAGGTTTTAAATTAAAAAGTAAAATCGTTGGATGACTGGCCGAGAAACGTACGTAACTATCTATTAATATTTACCTAATTCCACTAGTTTGCTACGGAAGAATGACAAATCAACGTCAACCTGATAACGGTTTCGTGAGGTTTGCATTGGAGGCAACAGCAATGTTTAATTCTGATTTATTGTATAATGACAGAAAAAAAATCAGAGACAAGTAATAAGCACGTGCAGACTACGATTCACTGTTTCCCACATATTTTATTGTCTGATAGTCAAGTAGTAAAAGTTTTTTCTGACCGCGGTTGTCAAACCGTCGCCACAACCAAACCAGAAACGACCAACATAAACTTCTACGCTGTGTTGGAGTTTACACCATATCAAGTGATCGCAGAAGGTTGTATAAGAGAGATAGACTTACCTAGAAAGGCATTACTGCAGTGGAACTTATCATCTTCTACCATATTTAGTGCAGAGTCTATTTCTAATTCCAGCCAAAAGATATACCGAGAGGAACTTGATTTAAAACAAAAAAGTGCTTTAAAGAAACGTAAATCTGATTTAACATACGTAACCAATCGATTAACACACCATCTCGCAATGCAGAGGCCCGTCGTTGAGCAGGGGGTGCAAACAACCCTCAGCGTTACACCACATGTTCTCGATGCTGATGAAGTGGCCAACGTATTTACTGAACTTGCCATTCAAACATCTATCACATGTCTTCCAAACGATTCCATTAGCAACATTTTACCTCTGCTAAAAACTAATTTATCACACCTAAGTGGATACACTGCCGAAACACCATCAACACTTATGAATGAATCTCCACCAAATGAACTATTGGAAAATCAAGCAGACATTGAAGATGAAATGGAAATAACAGGCGAAATACTAGAACTACCGCCAGAGCAACTGGAAGGAGAATTGCCAGAAGAACCACCAGAAGAACCACCAGAAGAACCACCAGAAGAACCACCAGAAGAACCACCAGAGGAACCACCAGAAGAACCACCAGAAGAACCACCAGAAGAACCACCAGACGAACCATTAAAAGAATCACCAGAAGAATCTTCACAAGAACTATCAGAGCAACCATCAGAAGAACCACCAGAGGAACCAACAGAAGAAACAGCGGATCAACGAGAAGAAGCGGTATCTGTAAAAACAGAAAAAGATACAACAGAAATATTACAAGATCAAACAAGTGATTATGCAGCTCAGGTTGATACTTTATCCGTTTCTTTATCTAATGCTGAACTAGAAAGTCGCCGTTTTTGTAGCTGTAGAACAAATATGCTTAACCAAATGGCTAACAGACTACAAGTTAAGGCATCTGCATTTAATATAGCTCCAGTAGCGTTTCCTCCTGATGTACCGTTTGGGGAACGAATGGTAGAAGTGGTGAACACAATTATAGCTGCTTTACAGACAGAAATGGCAAACTTGATGGAAGTATATGCCGATGAAGAAAAAGCACCATGTGCTTGTAAAGAGCGAACCAAAAATAAGTCTTTAAAAGAGATACAGAATGATCCCAGATCATGCAAGTGTTCCACAGCTGAAGCTGAAACTAATACCGAAAAACGGGAGCCAACAGTATATGATCAAAAAATATGTAAGTGTATTGGTACAACAGTACCACAACAAGCATCCGGTAATATTGCTCAAGGAACCCAAAAAGAAATAAGAAAAACTACCGCCATGTGTCAAGTTCTAAACCCAAACACTAATCAAATTGGTACCATAACAGAAGAGGTAGTTGAAGAAACAGTAAGATCTATTATTTTAAAAATTGACCAGGAAACCATTATTGAAGAAACAATTTCAACTAAAATGATTATAGAAAGACTTCCTGAGTCACCAACCGCTGAAATTCTAGCAGTATTACCTAATTTACCAACTCCAGAAAAGCCATGTACTTGTACTCCTAAACCTGATGTAGAAGTTATTAAACCCGTAAATAAAAGTGCCCCCACGCTTACAGAAACAGAAGATTTATCCGAACTAGCAAGTGAAGCTACGGAGTCTCCTATAGAATTTGAAGAAATACTAATAATAGCCACAACAATTCCACTACCTGAAGATGGAACCATAGATAAAACTGAACCACCATATGAAATGATACTACAAGAGGAATTCGTAGACGAGGCTGAAACCCCAGTCGACAAAAAGGAACCGTTGATAGATACAGACATACCCACCGAAGAAGAAGAAGAAAATACAGAAGCTGTACTAGATCTACAAGATGGGCCTCCAACACAGCCTCAACCTGAAGTTGTTGGTGATAGTACTCAAAGTAGGCGTTTAAGTTTCATTGCTTGTGAATGTCATCCTACAGAAGCAGGAGCTGCTGTGCCAACCCTATTTTCTCCAGAACCGTCGGGTGCAGCAATACCGGAAAGCGAACTCTATACAACAGATATGGCTAATATGTCTTCGCATGTCGATGATGGTGCGTCACCGAAAAAGTCTATCAAATTTGAAATTTTGCTAAAAAAAGGAGTAGAAGATATAAAATCTGTTAGTGCAACAAGTGCAATCGTGGTTCGCGCTACTCTTTCTTGTCCAGATACAAACAAGGATGTCAAATTAAAAACATCTTCCAGAACTAGCCTTCCAGATCTTAAAGAACAAGTTATCAGGTTGAAGGTGATTTATAAAACCGGAGCAGCAGACCAAGAAACGCGAATCGAAAAATTATTAACTCCAGGTCGTCCGGTTACGATCGCACCAAACAAGTCACAGAGTTCTCGTGTAGATCAAAAAGCTTCAAACCTCTCGACTACAGTTTCTGTTAAAACAAATCTGAGTACCACTGGCGCAGTTGGAAAATCTGATGGACTTGTTTGTGCGAAGGGCCAATCTGCAGTTCGCAAATTGCCTTCTACAACAAATCATTGTAACTGCACACCAAAAGTAGCTTCTCAAGGACAATTTCACAGTTTCCCTATTGACATAGAAGAAGTTCCTTTTAGTTCGATGGCGTGCCCTCTACACCCCCAACAAACTCCTGCGTGCGTTCCAGCTTGTAAACTTCCTTCTACACCTTCACAATGTCCTACGGGCAAAACAGCTGATAAATCAGGCCTAGAACTTATAATAACATACACTACTGAAGATAATGAGAATGATTTACAGTCGTCAAGTTTCATGTATGAACATGACGCTTCTTACGAAGAACCGTATATGAACGAATTGATTGAAGCTGAAGATGCGACCACTGGCGTTCAAACCGATATAGCATTAGGCGACAAATTACAGTCTGAATCATTAAATTCTTTGGGAGAAACAGAATATAAAGACCTTGCAAAAGAATGCGGTTCTAAAACTGAAATACCGTGGCAAAACATAAGCTTACCTCCCTTAGGTTCCTACAGCATCCAACCAGTCAAGCAGTCACATGTAAGTGTAAATTGAATAAAATTGCACGCTGTTTAACTATTTGAATTATAGCAAATAGGTATCATGACCGAAGGAGAAGAAGTTGTAGAGCAGGGAGTAGGTGATGAATCTGCAACTGAGGAAGCACTAGAAGCACCAAAAGCTCCGGAAGCGCCAGAAGCGTCCGAAGCGCCAGAACCACTGGAAGCGCCAAATGCGGCGGAAGCGCCAGAAACGCCAGGAGTATTTGCAACAGCACCAGAAGAATCTGCAACAGCACCAGAAGAATCTGCAACAGAACCAGAAGAATCTGAAACAGCCTCAGAAGAATCTACAACAGTACCAGAAGAATCTGCAGCAACGCCAGAGGAATCTGCAACAGTATCACAAGAATCTGCAACAGCACCAGGAGAAGTTGTAAACGACGGGGAACAAGCAGGAGACGCAGGCGAAGAAGAAATAAGTGGCGTAGCAGAAGAACAACCTGAATGCGATGGAGAACGGCCGAAACGTAGGGAACTCCTTCTTTATGAAATTGAAGATTATAAAGATAATGAACCCTATATGGAAGGGTTATATAGAGCTTATCCGGACTCAGATGAAGGACAATGTGGTTCACAGACCGAAATACCATGGAAAGATATAATTTTGCCGGAGCACTGCAAAATAAAGAAGGCGCTAAAACCGAAAAAATGCACTTGCAAGTCACGACAGGATAAATTATCAGGTACGTTTATTCCTTCTAATAAACCCCCAAGAAATTTAGAGGTCGACGAAGACGAATCGCTGGTAGCGCTACACCTAGGGTTTGAAGAACAACCGAGTACTCTAATGAGGGTACATGACGGTGGAGCTGCGTCGCTGCACACACTTTCCTTTGTTTCTACAATCTCGGATATAGCTCAGAAACCAAGGCGGGTTCCAAAAACTTTCACGTTGATGGTAGATCTAAAACAACAGAGTGCGTCTTTTTATTCCGGAATAGGGCAACGACGAAATATACAAATAGGTCCAACAGTATCTGAACCATTTTCTGTATCTACAGCTTTTGGAGGACCTTCTTCAGCTATTGTCAATATTAAATCTTCAACAGAACGTCCGTTTGCATCACAAAGAATTCCCGTACCTGAAGATAGAGAAGACATATTAAATATCATCAACCCTTCCACATACGTAGGAGCAATGTCCACTGCAACTAGATCTTGCACGGCAACCAATGCTGCATCTAAGGATAACATGTCCATCAGGAATGTTTCAAGTATGCCCCAGATGTCGAGTCAAAAAAGTGTAACAGCTACAGTGTCACTTAAAAAACTTGGGGCAACTGAGAAAGTTGTAACCCAAACAAAGAATTTAGTTCCGGGAGACAATTGTATGTCATTGCAGGTCCCTGGGACTGCAGTAAATGTAAATTTGACGATGTCTACTCCTAACGCTCCTATTTATACCACGTCAGCAGGTGGTCAAGCTTCTTGCGCCTCCCCAAATGCAGCTCCATGTTCGTCTCCTTGTCCTCCTCGGAAGACAGAACTTAGAGAAGTATTTTCTGCTGCAAAATGTCCTTGCAAAGATAAGGTTAAACTTAATACATTCAGGCAAGATCCTGTAGTAGCAGCGCTGGAGGCATATGAAGCTGAAATGAGGCCACTTCGGAAAGCTTTAACACAATTGCAGCAAAAAATACGAAATCTCAATATGCCTGAAATGAAGGGATGCCTGTGCACTACAAAATTACAGAATCCCCTACCACCATGTGAAGTGTGCCCTCCAATAACTATACAAAACAGGGTACCATTTCCAAACAAGTCTTCCAGGCCACCTCCAGGCACGTGTGCGTATTTTCAACCTGCAAGGTTTCGACCTCCAGTTGTTTCGGCTCCATACGGACATCTTCCTTCACCGACGATTACTTCGCGGTTAGATCCTTACATAGCTACTCCACCAAATTATACACCTCCTAATATAGGTGGGCGTCATGACACTTGTTTCTGTGATCGTGGACAAAGTCAACGTTCTAAAAGTGGTGGACACAACAGGCATCGTAGAGAGCTTATATCAAATAGAGACCATGGACGGACCTATCCTAGAGAAGATCTTGCTGTGGAAGCGAAACGCTATGGCATGTATCCTGACTATCGTGGAAGAAGATATCCAAATGAAAGAGCAGCTTACCAAGATTCCTATGTACAGGAGTCGAGGCATCAGAAATCCCGCAGTCCTGATAAATATAAAACTCGACATGTCATTTCTATACATTCCCGTGGAAATGTAACATCAGATTATGAAGGTTACGACAGTCAAGGAGCTAGTGATGCAGATGATTCGTTTCATCAAGCATACGGTTGCAAACGCAGAAGAGACAAACTCCATAACAACCAATCAAGAATCGTTTCAAGATACAGCGTTAAAACTAAACGTGATGATAATATACCTTGTAGAGATATATTTGATGCTCAAATGAGAGACGGACAAGCAGTGAAAACCAGCCCTGAAGAATTTTTGTCTCGTCCAGGTCATTCAATAGGAAGGAGGAGCCCATATTCAGTCCCAAGTGTAGTTTCGAAAACAAAAATTCATATAAAACTTCCCCGCAATTAGTGTTTGCCAATATCTTGTGTTGACTAGTATTTATTAACATTTCTGCGAATTGTGCAGGTTTCGTGTACTAAACATTTCATTAAAAGTAACAATTGATGTGTGCTTTGTTTCAAGTAACGTCATAGTGTAATTATTAAAAGAAAACATTTTTACCTCAGAGAACGTTCCCAAAAAATTAAATAATCACAAAACAAATATGTCTCGAGGAAAAAAGTTCTTTCGCAAAATTATTTTTCTTTAGCAAATCTATATTTTTTAAGAAAATCCCTCTCATAATAATATTTCTCTCGTAAGTAATAATAGCCCGCAAATAATCAGACTTTAATTTATTATAAAAGCTACTGGATATACCTACTTCAAAACAATACGAAAATTCGAAGAAATAGTTCACAGCATCTCATTGGCTAGTGATTAACGCAATTGCTTTTACATCCAAGGGACACGGATTCTATTCTGGCAGAGGTCAGTGAGATTTTTCTAACGGAGAAAAATCTGAAAGTGGGTCTCCGTCGGATAAGTAAAGCCATAGCCGAGACACTGCGATGTGGGACACGATAAAAATCACTGTCGGGGTTGAATATATCCCAGATTCGCAAAATTCGTAGCTAGTGTGCAGTGGGCCAAATATGGCCTAAGTGCACAGAGATGCTTGGAAAACCGCGTCTAGATCTCGCTCAATCAAAATATAATTCAATTCACACCGGTTTTTGTTCGCCGAATCCATGTCATTTATTGACTTTTAATAGTTAATCAAGCGTAGACATACGTTAACAAGGTCAAAATGTAGCACCAGCCGACTTAACCAAAGATTTTTGTAAACGGTGCATATAATTTTATTATTTTTGATATTAAACAATTTTGACAAGCTTCCGCCAGCGCATCAATTTTACTGCAAAGAGGGTTGCATGTCATGTTGTTTCAAAATGTCCTATTCTATGTTTGGTGGACAATGTTTATTTTTAATACATTCATGAAATTTAGACAAAATTAATACATATAGTATTAGTATTATAAAATTATATAACATAATACACAAGCGAAGGTAAATTTCAAGAATACATTCCAACTTCTCTTTTTATTGCAAAATAATTTAGTGTTTGACATTTTCATGTCCCCGCGGAGTTAAATCTCCAAGAGGAGATCGTTAGCTACAATGCAATTTTATTTAATACTTTCTAAGTAACCAAATGTACTGTTCAGAAAGTAATAACCTCTAATATAGCTAAACACATGTTTTATGTCACTTTTGGTATAACTACATCATAAGTATGTTATTTAAATACCATAGAAGGTAAAATCATATGGGGCATATACAAAAAAATACTAAAATTTGCAGCACAGACTGGAAAACTAAAATTTTTAATTTTAATTTTTAGTAGATAGTTTCATTACATTTTCAAGTTATTGACATCAAGTTTGTTTCTTAAATAGGCGATCATTGGCATCAGTGAATAAAGCTCACTTATTTATATACATTTGGTGGGCTTATTGTTTGAAATAATAGTCACATACGACAAATCTTTTTTCTCATAGTAGGCTGTATAAAATTATATCTATAGCAGACAGCGAAACAACAAAGGAAGCAAACAATATTATATATATCTTTATTTCGTAACTGTGTACGAGATCCCCATACATGCCGCTCTTAAGCAAGGTCCAGACGCAATGTTTTGTACAACCTTTTGTCTGCGCAGTCTTAAGACGGAATGAAAACGGTGCAATTAATAGAGCGTCCACACGGTGCAGTGATGTCTGTATATTTCGCTCAGTTTTGTGGATACCGTCATGGAGGAGGTACTGCTGTGGTCAATTTTGGCATGGTGGCATTTTGTTCTGGTGGTTCGTCAATTGCAGATTCTTCATTTTCATCCATGGTATTTCTAGACTGCCTTGGTGTCTCCTGATCATATAGGAAATGTAACAAATCAAAATACCAGAGAGATGGCTTGTAGACTTCGTCTTCTCCAGCCCCAGATTTAATAGATTTATTAACTTTTGACAATTCTTTACGGTACACAGTTCTCAAAGAATTAATTTTTTTTACAATTATTTCTCTGTTTGCGGTTGCATCAATTTCTTTGAATTTTTCCACTAAAATCTCATAAGCCTCCCCCTTTTTATCCCTGTCACTATAATCCTTGGATTTGATAAGCCAAAGGCATGGTAAACTTTCGTATAATGTAATAAATTCACTCAGAAACTCACGAGAACATTGCCGAAGGTCAGTCATTGTTGCCTGACGAATTGAAACTGAGGGACAAAATGAATCGGAAAACGGTGCTACCGTCCACATGCACCGACTTGTCCGAACAGGTCACAGATATTATCTATGCTCTTTTGCTCAGTTATCGTTGCAACTGTACAGTATTGGCGCGGGATTCAAAACTGCGCAGTTTTCCAGTCTACACGCAACGTTTTATCTGCAACGTTTTGAACTGTGCAGACAAAAGGTTGTACAAAACATAGCGTCTGGACCGCCCTTTATGTTGAACTCACTATACAGATTGGTGGTGGCTACTAGGAACATAGTGACATGCACGACAGTCATGCCTTTACACTATGCACCTTGTTTTTTTAAAAAGTAATAGTACAGTTACCGTCTTAATACACTGTAATAAATGTGTTATAATTTTACGAATAGTCTAACTAAGAATAAACCAGAAGAGTACCAAGAAAATTAAAGTATTAAAAAATCAGGCTCTGTCAAAATCTTAAAATAGGGAGTGGATTAAACGGATAAATAATAAAGTTGAACAAAAACAAGTATTCAGTAACACCCAAACGAATACAATTTCAAAGTTCTTTATAATAAAAATTCGAACAAATTTCCTCTTTCTGCCAAACAGTAGCCCAAACGATTGTTCCAGTTCTCATATTACGATGCATTTCAGGAGTAACTGCAGTAAACGCTTCTTGTATTTTGATTTGCAGTTCGTTCAACGTTCTTGCCGTGTCTTCTATGAAACCATAAATTTTAGATTTAATATAACCCCACAGAAAGAAATCTTGATTGGGAAAAATATTGTGTAAATATTGACGTACTGCCAACGTATTATGGGCAGGACAACCATCCCGTTGAAACGAAATTTCGTCAAATTGGACTCCTGGTGGTTGACGCAAAGCTGGAATTACTTGGTTCTGAAGAAGGTTGAGATATTTTTGGTCATTCAGATTTACTTCGATAAAAAAAGGGCCAATAATATTATCGCCCAGCATGCCACTCCAAAAAAATAGTTTCTGTGCATCTTGGGTAGGTACTCCAATTATAATGTCTGCGTGGGTTATGTTGCGACCATCAACGAGCAATTAAAGGATTGTGCCGTCCATTTATTGGTTGATTCGTTCGTAAAAAGAACGTTCCTTAGAAAATTTAGGTTATTATTTGATTTCTCCATTACGTCTTCACAAAATTGCATTCGCCTTATTTGATCGGCGGGGTAGATTTCTTGAGTTATTGACAATTTATAGGAACGATATCCGTTTTGCTTTTTATAACTTCTTTATAAGAACCTGTAGGTGTACAAGAAAATTGTAATATTGTTTATTATATTAAATAAGCCAACAAACAATTTATGCTGTTTATGTTTTAATGCAGCGGTTCTCAAATTCTGGGGCGCGCCCGCTGGTGGTCGTGGGGCCGAAGCTGCGCCGCGTCGCGTCGGTCGTATAAACGAACAAAAGATCAGAATTAATATTTTTTACATTTCTATCACAACGGAAGCATTATAACTAAAATTAAAATGAAACATTTCTAAGGCATAGATCTAATGACTACTATGTGCCTGCTTTAAAGCACACAACCTGTCCAGGTTTGGTTTGATATTCGAGATAGACACTCTGAACCCCTTTTCTATTTAAAGTTTGTTTCTATATTTAGGCTTTAAAGCAGCTATAGCGGAAAACCCAATTTCGCAAAGGTAAGAAGTAGGAAAAAGTAACAGTATCCGAAACGCTTTTATTTCAATAAGAGAATTGTTACAAGACAGTTCACTCTAGAAATTTGTTAATGACTCAATAACAACATTTGATTTTTCTTTGGTACTTGAAGAAAGAACTATCAGTTGTTCTTCTTCTTGCAGAGATAGGCCGGTAGATATACTTTCAAATGGATTTATTACCCAATTCTAGTCACCCAATTTAATGTCTTCTTCTGCGAAAAAGTATTTGCTGAAAGTAATGCTCAAGTTTTCTAAATGAGCCTCCACTGTCTTTAGCAATAACTTTTTATGATTCTCTTCCGGCGTGTAACTCTGGATAAATTCACACATTGTGGGAAACATCTCACAGAAATTGTCTTTTAACCCTTTGTGGGCAGTATTCAGAACTAGCCATTTCTCATGTATAATTTTAAGTACACTGATAGCAAAAAAGCCAAGAAATAAGGTATATTTTTTTCAGAATTTTTACCATAAGCTTTTACAAAAAATGGTGGTACATCAGACATACCACTAAGCCATAGAACAAATACATATTATTTTTTATGAAAACTTCGAAAACAGTTTTTTTTATCCGACAAGTATAAAGCAACACCGCAAGTTTCACAAGCCCATTTAGACCTTCTCTGATGGTCTCGGGTACTGCAGAGAGCACATCGTCTATAATTGCCATAAACCGGCATGTGTTGAGACTGATCCCATCTTTTCTCAAGGGATACTATCGTCTTGTAATTACACATATGCTGTTGCTGCAAACTGGGTCTTCCCTTTTTCGTTGGTTCACTCCCAGGACCTACCAATCCTGTTACTACAGCTAAACGAAACTCTTTCAGACTCAAGCCATTGCTGTTTCTACATCGTTGCTGAAACATTATGTGTAAATTGACTACGCTCACATCGATGAAGTGCCAGAATATACGTGGCCACCATTTTCTGCTCTTTCTATCTATTTGATACGTTTTCTTTAGCGTATCTGCTTTGTTAACGAAGTCCATGTTTTGATTGTAATTTTTCAAAACTTTCGGACAAGGAACGTTTTCTGTTTCACTAGTCTTCTTTTTCCGAACTATTGTTCAGCTTCAGATGGATTCTCGCAATTGGAGGCTAAGAAAACTATTCTTTTGTGCATCCATTTTACACAAAAAATGCAACCAACACTTACTCGCCAATCAAAATCACTACGCTTTAACTCTTTATCACCTTTGAAATCTTCCGGTATTCCTTTTCTCCCTTTTCGAATAGTTCCCGTCGCCTACATATTCTCCTTCTGCAACTGTCTCAATAGTGGCAGAGATGTAAAATAGTTATCAAAGTATACAAAATAATGCTTGCCAACCAAAGACCTAGTCAAATCTGTAATAACTCGAGATCGCAACTGTTTCTCTGCAGTCTCACCGACTTTTCCGGTGTATATTTGGAATTCGTCGATGTATCCACTGGCATCTGCTCTGGTCCAAACCGTGTAATCCCATTTTATAGTTTTGTTTGACATATATTGGCGAATCGACGAACGGCCTTTCAAACAAATGATAGGTTCGTGTATTGAGATTGTTTGGTGAATTTTTTAGTACAATTGGAAACTACGTAATAATGCATTCGAAAATGGGCGGAACTTATATAATTTGTCAAAATTAGGATCCTCGAGGTTTGGTTGTAGAGCATTGTCATTCAAATGAAAATTTCCTAAGAACTAATCAAATCGGGTGCGAGTCATTAGAGTTGAAATGTAGGAACCCCTCAACTCCATCTGTGCTGACCAGAAATCTCGATAGCTGGGCTGTTTTTCACACCCATCAAAATATTTATAGCCAAAAATATTTTTGCTTCTTTTGCAGTTGCCGGAACAAATGTTTTTCCACTTTGAGTAGCGTAAATGTTTGTATGGAAAACTAAATGTTCAATAATTTTTTCACTTACAAGACATCCAAAAATATCAATTGGCGAGTCAACCTCATCTGGTAATTAGCAGGTCCGGTAATCTCTGCAAAAGAATTACCTTGATTAGCTATATTGGTGACTGCTGGAGGCTTTTTCCAAATAAATTTATCATTTGGTACAAGATTAGATAACGGGAGATTGTCTTCATCATCCTCAGAATCCGATAAATTTTGTGTAGTAGCAACAGTAACTTCCTCTGCATCATCCTCCGTATCCAAGGAGGCAGTGGCATTTTCATCGTCCTCTTCATAACCAAGTTCATCTTCAGATTCTCCATCTGAAGGAATTTCTGCTAATATATATAGCATCTACTTCGTCCCCTTCTAACATTTCTAACTCCTTGTAACTCCAACGGTTCTTTTCTAGCATATAAATAAATATGATGTACAAATCTGTCGCTTATGTTGGTGCTTTGTGGTATATTTGAAATACCACAGATAAAAGAGCGATCAGAAACAACTTTTTGTGTAAACATCTATGATTATGATATAAGAACATGCTAATATATTGCCAAAATAATATCTAGGTACTTACTTGCCATTATCTTTATTTATTTCGTTTCAATTCGACCACCAAAGATTTGTAAACATCAACTGCCTACAACACGTTATAAAGTGATTAGAAAGTAGGCACCTGCAGCCGGCTTCCCGAATTTTTATCCGTTTATACCGTAGAGGGCGCTTGCAAGAAGGCATCAGATAGGTGGTACGTAGAATATACCACCGAGCAAGACCAAGAGAGTTTTAAATATTTGTGGCATACCACATATACCACTAAGCAGGAAAGGGTTAATTCGTTATTCCACAATTGTATTCTCTTACAAAAATCGTTGACTCTTCCACTTAAATCAAATATGTTTTATTTCCCTGAAGTTGAAAATTAAGTGAATTAAATTTTTCGAATATGTCTACTAAGTAGGAGAGCTTCATTAGAAATAAATTCTCGTAGAATTCCTCCGCAGGCTTATGACCCTCCTCGCTCAAGAATATCGCTATTTATGTCTCAGTTCGTAGACGCGCTTAAACACCTTAACGCATGACAACCATCTGGATGAAGAATAAAACCACAATGCGATATGTTCAGCTCCCATATCTTCACAAAGAGCAGCGAACATCCCTGATTTTATAGGTCTGGTTTTTATATAATTAACTACATTAATAACTATTATCAAAACAATATTTAGCCCAGGACTTAGCGATTTTGATGCTAAAGCTTCTCGATGCGTCATGCAGTATTTCCAGACTACTTCTGGAGATCCTTCTTCACAAGTGCTTGTAAACTGTAATATCTACCAGACATGGCTTGAACTCCATCGGCGCAAATTCCAACACAATCCTTCCACTGCAAGTTTACACTTACAATAGCATCATTTGTAATTCTGAACAACTCGACAGCAGTTGCTATTGCTTGCATAGGCAAGTGTTCAGCTATTGCAACTCGCCAACAGCACCTGATATAGCAAAATTAAGTGAGAATCGTTACTGCTGTCTGTTGCTTCATCAAGTTGTCTGGCAAATAATTTTCCAACTACGAAGGAAGTTTTTTATATTTTCTACCTAAATATGAAGGTAACAAGTTAGAGAGCAAACAAAATTTTATTTTTCAACATAAGAACCATTAACGCTTACACACTTATTCCAACGTTTTTCTAATAACGCTATGCCTTCGAAAAAAAATCTTTTGATAACTCTGCAAAATACGACTCCACAGGGTTTTTCCTCATTCGACAAAAAGCGACGCCTTCTCAAGTGTTTTTTGAGCTGTGGAAAAAAATAATACTCACAGGGGGCGAAGTCGGGACTGTACGGTGGAAGTTGTGATTCCTCAAAGCTACATTCATCAGTTGCTTCTTTAACGATTCTTGACCTATGCACCCTGCAGTTGTCGTGCAGAAGCACCGTTTTCTGGGCAAAATTGTGAGGTCTTTTCTCGCGTAAAGCTGCTTTCAAATTGATTATTGTTTCTTTGTGGACATTCCCTGTTATTGTAGACCCTTTTGGAATATACTCAACCCATAAAATCTCTTCAGCGCCCCAGAAAACGGTGGTCATCACTTTTCCCGCTGAGAATTGCGTCTTCGCCTTCTTGGGTGGTGGAAAGCCCTTATGCTTATCTTGTAATAACTGAAACTGTGACTCGGCGATCAGTCAACACGAAATCTTCAATTTTCATTATAATTTCTTGTGTTCGTGCTTCAAGAGGTCTTCCGCGCTTTGGGTCATCCTGAATTGACTCCCTGCCCCATTTGAATTGCTTACACCAAAATTTAACATGAAAATAGGACGGGCTATTTTCCCTATACACAGTCACCCTTCTCTCATGGATATTCTTTGGATTATTGCCTTCTCTCGATAGAAATTTTATGACGCTTCTGCGTTCAAGTTTTAAATGACAAATCTTAAGCGAGTTTTGTATCAAACACTCTAAAATGCTACAGAGACTGGGTATAATAAAATTATCACGATAGCATTTTGTTTCCTTGGCTATGTAGATAACATAAAAAACTCCCCTTAGATTTAAGCTGTTGCTGAATATCCACAGATATATCGTTAATTCTTCGGCAAGTTGTATCGTTTGACAGAGAAATATTTTTAAATTGTTTAGGATAGCTTTCAACAAACATTGCTTCTACCATATCTATGGCAGCGGGTAAAATTAATTGTTCTGCAATCTTAGGTGGCTTCTTGCATTTGGCTATTTTATAAGTCACTTTGTATGATGCTAATAAAGCTTTGTCAGTTACTGTAAGAGGTTTGTGGAAATTTGTCTTCTGTTTGCCGAAAGATGTAATCTCTGCAAAAAATTCAAGGGGCTTATCGAAATATTCTTTGTGCAGAGTTTCTAAATGCCTCTTCAATTTATTGGGTTTCATGCTATCTGCAGCCAAAATTTTGAGGCAAATAACACATTCATGTTTTTCTTCACCATTTATTTCAATGCTTGTAAAACTGAAGTTTAAGTATGCTTGGTGATAGTTTCGTGTTTTTGATTTTATAACAGGATTAGCAGTGATCTGGGCGTTTCTGATGAACTAGAAGCTTGTTCGTCTTTAAGCTTACGTTTGCCTCTATTTAAAAATCTGTCCATATTTATTAAACGTGTACGTAAATATACAATAATTGTGTTCAACGTTTAAACTCTAACTCTGTTGTATAACACAGTCACAGCGACATAACTAGCAACTAAAGTTCGAGAGGTATCGGCGTCTGACGCGAACATTGGGTAACAGTAGAACAGGTGATAATGTGGCGCTACTGCACCACATCGGCAGCGTAACCAATATTGCCAAATCGAGTTAAATAATAAGTTCCTGCGTATTGGGATATTCTCATCTATCTTATATTATGCAGAGAGCGCAAAATTATTCAAGGTAAAAAGGGGAGAGCGCGAAATACGAATGCTTGAGAACCGCTGTTTTATTGAACACCTATTTAATCATTATATTCTACTGAACTTGAACTCAAATTGATAGGAAAGAAAACTTCTTTAAATTAATTTCATTTTACCCATCACTGTAGATAAATGTATTAATTTTGTTAAAAACTTTTTTTTTGTGACAATGTTATAAACTTATATAATCAGCAATACTCAAAAAGTATATATTATATTATTGTGTATAACATTTTTCTGCTATCTATGAATTTGGACTAAGAGATTGTTTTTGGCTTTAACTGAAAGTTTGCATATTTTAATAACTAATCGCAATTAGGTATTTTTTAGTAGTAGGTACATAAATTTTTGCACCTTGCCCAGAAGTACTAACCATCATTAAATCTACCAATTATACACAAATTTACGGCTGCTTGCATAACTTAGACATCTGAAATAACTATACGAAAAGTATGACGCCCTTCATTAGAGAGCACAATTAATTCCCAATTATCTCATTAAGCGTTGTAATTGTAATGCATTACCTAATAACATGACCTAATGCTTTTGCGTTATTGTCACTTGTCAGTGCAGGATCCGATCGGCACAAAGGAGCCGGGCAACAAACTTTTTATGGCAAAAATACCGAAGTACATGATGAAAATATATTACACTTAGAAGAAAATAAAGAAATGCTCAAGAAAAAAAGGTAAACATTCATCATTCGAAATTAGGGATGCTGAATTGTTCTTTTATATCTGCATCGAGCATCATGTAAAGTAGTACTACAAAAAATAATAAATAAAGTTGACAACAAACAAACTAAGAAGCTTCTCAAACGCTCTGAATAGTCTGGTCTGGAAGATGTATAAGAGTATATCAAAAGGACAGTCGTACTTGCTATAGATGTTAACAAAAATCCGATTTTAAATGCTTTAAACCAAATGTCAATAACAAATTATATATAATTGGAATATCAAATCTGTGTATTGTTATCCCTGTAAATTATTTTCTCATGAAATCACATCTTTGGCTGAATCTGGCTGTAGTGAACTTATCAAGCCATACAAAACATTCTCTTGAATCTCGTTCACATTGAAAATGAGCAACTTTTAATCACCTCATGGTTGAACGTGCCGGTTTGAACTTTTTGGGTTTGGTCGAAGAATGTGAGTGGTACTATTCAACAAACTATAGTTTAGTTTCAGGCATGTAGTGAGCCACCCATGTCTCACCTCCCATGACCATGTGATCCAAGAATGTATTCCCTTCAGTGCGATAACGATCAAGAAATGCCCGAGACCCAGCCGTTCGCTTCTGTTTGTGTTCTGGTGTCAGCATTCTTGAAGCCCACCTTGCAAAAATTTTCTTATAGTGAAGATGTTTACTGACAATCTTGAAAACAACAGAACGAGAAACATTAGGGAAAGCCGCATGAAGCTCATCAATTGTGAATCTCCTGTTTTATCGAATGTGTCCATCAGCAGCAGTTTTCAATACTTTGGTGATGACAGATGGGCGTTCAGATCTTGCTTCATCATGGACTTTTGTCCTCTCTTCGTTGAATAACCAACATTATGTTTGTACGTTTGCCTCGCTCATCACAGGTTTACCATATACTTTACTTTACTTACTAGCAATCAATGAATAGCTAAATGAATGTTGTTTGCATTGAAAAGCGAATCGTCGCTAGCACCCCGCAATCGGTGAAATTGACGATCAACATGGTTGATGGGAGGCTACTGAAAAATAACGTATACGGCACTCACGCGCTCAGGACTAACTGACAGCATCACAGACAAGTTTAGACACTTTCCTGACCATATTGCATTCCAAGCGATTCTTACTTTGAAAATAACCCTTGTATCTTACCTCTGTCCTCTAGCGATCAACTTTTCGAATCACTTGCAATTCGATGACTTGGAACTTACCACCAAGTTAATGACTGAAAATGCTGCACGATATAAAAACGAGAAAAAACAACAGAACTAAAGAAAAAACGAAATCAGCGAAAATTAATCTTAGTTAAGAGGGCGGGAAAATTTCAAAATAAATATGTTTTTGTCATTTATGATGCTTTAGCATAGGAATTAAGGACAAAATTAAAATCATACTCAGAAGCTAAGTCCACTTTTAAATCCTTTTTTTCAAACCATGACAACATCATCCATGAATCTTTGGCAATGTTTGCTGCCAACTATTAAGAAGATACTAAAATATTAAATTTAAAAGAGGGGTTCCAACACTTGCAAATCCTCTGCCTGAACACCAGTTCAAAAGCTGTAGATCAAAACTATCAGCAAATAGAATCTCTTTAGTCTACATTCCTTAATATCATTATCTTGCTGGACATTTATGTGACAATCCCATTATCTAATGCCTCTCCAGAGAAGTCTGCAATGAGCAAACCAAACTAGATGCGCTTTCTTTACTATTCATCGGCAATCATCGCTAGCGAAAGTATAGAGAATATCGATTGCGACAGACTGTTTTGAAGAGAGTAAGAAAAAATATATTGTTTTCATTATAACACTTTCGGTGATTAGTTTACAACGCCTCGCTCCTGAAATTTCCTTGATCGGGCACTGATTGTTGTAGCAGTCAAATATTTGGTAAATACCTAAACAAGTTTTGGTTATCTTCTATCACGTCACTGTCATCTGTTTACACTACACTTATTCAAATAGTTACAAAGTACAAACAAATTTAGGGCAAACTCCAGCGACGCGCGTTGCTGGATACGGCAATTCGGAGTTATAAATCAGAACTTGCTCGACAGATCACTGTAATAGTTTTAGAGTAGTTACGCTATTACCCGCTACTGTCGCCACTTCCATTATCAGTAAAAGCAGCTGTTGCACTCCATTTCTCAACAAAAACCTCTTCCAGTACCTAGTTGTGAGTCATTAGTTGCAGTGTGGTTATCTGTTCGTGACATTTTAACATTTTGTTATCTATTATTTATAAACAAGACACTACAGACTATAAATACAAACATCGAAAGCATCACAGAGCGTAATTCGGTTACTTAACCTGCAAACTCGTTCCAAAAAGCGAGGATTCGTAATACCGTTCGCTAATCAGCTGACCTCGATGGGAATTAATTAGTGGCGGAGAATTTAAAAAATTGTGCTGAAATGTTAAGAAAATGTGATTAAATATGGTCTTAGTGACATCCAGCAGGCGCTACGTAAAATTTCGTACAGGTGAACTTGACCTGACTTAGGTCAGCACACCCAGTAATGATTTGTGTGAATAACTCATAAGATTTTTGACGATGAGTAGAGGTTATTACAATTCTGGGGCTCCCTTTTTATATACGGTAAGAAATTTGCTGTTTTATCGTATTTCTTGTGCTTAGTAAGTTTTGAGGTTAAATTGGTGGTTTCTGATTCGGTGACTCAACACGAATCAAAAACAGTTGCTGGTTGGAAGACCTGATTTTCGCTTGTTTATTTGAGTTTGTCGTTCTCATTTGTTGATTCGAAAACAACTGAAAGTTTGAAGATTTTCATTTGTTTTAATAATCCGCATCTCTAGCGCAATCTTCTGCGAAAGCAAATGGTTTTATTTTATTTCTTAATAAACTGAACGAAGCTAGTTTTCATATCAATAAAATTATAAAACAAACAGGTATATGGCCTATATGGAGGTATATGATAATTATATAGTAGGTAGCACGATAAGTACTTATTAGTTCAATTGTTCGTCGTCAATGGAGACGTGTGAGTCAACTTTTTAATTCTCGAGATAACACTGATAACATCAATATAATAAAAATTGGCAAATTATTTACAGAAAACATTTAATTTATTTTAAAGTTATAATTAAGTAGAATGATTCCAAATAAGTAGGCTATTTGAAAAAATCCTAGCTATATGTTATAGGGGTAATAAATAGGTACATAAAATACTAAAAAGAGTGTTCCTGAAGTTCTTTTTTAACTTTCATGTATAAATATGACCCTAGTTATTAAGACATATCCTGATGGATCAAATAATAACACCGAAACACTTGCATTACAGCTTCCGGCGAATATACTGTTGACTGTTGAGTGTATGCGTCTATATTGTACCACCACACAGGCTAACAGATATTAGCCTATGGCACCATACAGCATACACATCAAATGTTTGTTCTGTATTTTAAGGTACCACAACTGCCTTCTGTGTATTTGGGAAAGGATTTTACTGAAATAACGAGTATAACGGATATGAAATGTTTTGAAATTAAAATTACTCCCAAATTAAATTTGAATGAAATTAGCTTAAATTACCTATAGTTACAATGTTACCACTAGAATTATTCATGGGAGTTTTTCTTTTTATTGGTAGTTTAGTTTATCTAAACGTATTAAAGCAACAAAAGTATTAACAAAAATCTCATTAGTTTGTGAGAGTTTACGCTTTATTGCCAAATTATATAGTTTTTTTATAGTTATTGGTTGTTTGTTATGTAAACACATATATATTATATATACATAGCACGTAATATCATTAGGAATATAATTTAATTACAGTTGGAAAAATTATTACATTAAAGAATTGGCAATTTTTCTAGAATATTAGTTAACAATCATATTTTGATTGACTTTGATTTATATGTATGGTTGTGTTTGCTTTATTTTTACTTGATATAAATTCCCATTTTATTGAAATATGAAACAAACCTCTGTTCGCTTATTGCACCACGTTATTAATAAAACTTTGTTGTGGAATACTAAGCTACAAATATTTTTTACTCTAAAGCACAATATGAATATCTGAATGCATAACTTAAATTCCGTTGGAATTGAAAACCATAATTCCTGCGGATGCAGACAAAATTAAATGTCATACGTATGTAGCTTGAGTAAAAAATAACTGTCGTCGGTGCAGTATATGTAGTTTGATCATTGACATTGACAGCCTT
Organism: Limonius californicus; assembly: GCA_014611495.1. NCBI lineage: Eukaryota > Metazoa > Arthropoda > Insecta > Coleoptera > Elateridae > Limonius > Limonius californicus. The sequence goes on along the minus strand of JABXWE010008557.1, from coordinate 3,806 downwards.
TTCGTCCCACTGCTGGGCATTACCCTCTTTTCTCCTCGGCGCTAAGGTAGAAACACGAGAGACCTACAGTTTAACGTCGAATCCGAAAGACAGAAATTCCAGAGAAGGTTTTTAGCATTAAGATCCCGCGGTTGCCAAAGCCGGATTGGGAAATTGTGTGTGGTGGTTGCAGAAAAGATTTTCATAAATCTACATAGTAAATCTTAGGTTTCGAACCCAAACCAGAATCGACGTTTTACTCAGAAAGTAAGCGCTCTACCAACTGAGCTTCCACCACACACTGTATAGTTTGATAGTTACTGAATATTTGGAAGAAAAGTTATAAACCGTATGATTTAAGTAAAAGTGTGTACCTTTACTTCTCACAGCAATCTTTAACCGAAAATTTAGTCGATCACTGCTTTACAGAAGCTACAGTTTATAGAAAAATAGGTTAAATTGAACAAAAACTGTAGGAATTGAAGAAAAATGTTTCTGATATCTTTTACAGTATTCAAAATGTATAGGGAATATTAATCTGTCTGTAGGTCCGTCGTGCTTCAATCTTATCCCTTAGGAGAAGCACGTTTCGTAGAATAGCCCGGTGCCCAGCAACGAGACAAAAATCCAGTTAACAAAGAAGTAGGACTCAAGGCGATTCGGTAGAGTTCTCATTGCTCCATTTTTCACAATGTCTGTACGGTTCCCCCAATTCCTTTCCTTTAAATTTAAGAATAATTTTCACAGTATCTCATGATTACTGAACAATGGCAATGTGATACATTTAACAATTCCTTCAAATTTTCAGTTTTAAAAATTCTGCGCTTTTCACTACTTACAGCTTCTTACAATTTCCACAATTTTTCAAAAATTCTCACTACTTCTCAACAATTCTCATATTTCTAAAACAATTCCTTTCAATTAAACGAATTCCCAGCCCATTTCTTCATTCTATCTACTCCTCCAAATGAAATATCGGTTTATTGAGATACAAATATCCTTGGTTTGGATTATATACATTAGGACATTTTATTCTTACAGTTTAAACAAATTTGTAGTACCTGAAAGTGTAGGCAAAACATTCGTAATTCGTATCGCAAACGAGAGGTTTGAGGCACTTTGAGGAAATTAAATTAAAATTTTTGGAGAAGCAATTAGTAAAAAAATTCGGAAACAACAATTAAACTCTTAACGAACTTCAGATCAAATTAAGGATTAATCCGAAATCCACGTAAGTGTGAACGGTTTTACATTCTTAAATTTTCACTTCATGAGCATTAAACATTACAAATTAAACCAGCGAAAGTAGTTATTTCGTTAGGCTCGCAAAATTAAATAAAATTCCGATTAAATCTAAAGCTTCACCTTCACCAAATTGGCCCATTGAGTAATTTGCCTCGTAGGTTGTTTGGATTTTCATGATTATTTACATTTTTTAAATTAAACTTTCTGGATTCAATAACTAAGGTAGGAGAATGTTTGAAACATACACTGATAACAGAGGTTGCATTTATATGACGCAATGAAGAAATATCTAGAAATGCATTGTGAAAGCATGAGATTTCATTTCGCATGAAGTATGTATGTGTCTAATCTGTTACAAATCATATGCGGTGTAAATTTTATAGAATTAATATCCTGGTTATAAATCTGAACAACTTTTTAAAAGCTACATTTGCTTCCGAATGGATAAATGGGTGTGTCCAGTGCTACTTCCGTATTTACGAAGAGACGTGCTCATATTTGTCTATTAAATAAATATTTTTTTATTCAACCAGGCATGACATTTTGAAGCGATTGAATATTAATGGCTAGCCAGAGGCCTAACCATATTTTGTAAATTTTTTCTGCCCTTTACTTTTACTCGATTGGTTTTTGCTAGTGAAAATATAGTCATTAAATTCGCGATATCTATACAGGATGTTTCAATAAATAAAAGAGACTCATTTGGTGTCAAAACTAAGATTAATAGCTTACTTTATACACCTCGTTCTGCGTGCATCGTTCTATGTTTAATTAATTAACATTTTTATGCCGCATAAATTCAATTAGAAGTGTACGTTCTAAAGGAACTGCCTTGTTTAGATTATTATTATAGCTAGAACCATAACTGTACCTAGAACTAAATTTAAATTTGTTGCGTGAAGTGCTCTTAAACAGGGTTGCCGGGATTATTAAATACGGCCATAGTTACACCTATTAGGACGGAATGGTTTCCAGTGAACGCTTCATGGAAGTAAACGTTTCCGCATCCGTTCACCTTAACGTTTTTGAAATTCCTAGTCGTCCTGCATCACCGTGTCTACCGTTGTTGTACCAACTACCAGTTAATGTTAATTCACTTAGCACTATCAGAAGATTAGCCCCAAGTTATAAGCCCTAAATGTAAATTTCATGGGACTAATGAAGTTGTTGAACTTCTCTTTTGGTGTACTCTTATGGCTTATATGTTTAATCATCGTGTAAATCTTTTGAACTTCAGCCAGACGTTCACAATACACGTAAAATTAGGCGTTATTAGCGAATTAGTTTAGTGATAAATATGTTGTTTTTAGAACTAACGTTTGTAAAGCTTTCTCTATCAACTTTTGGTTAATATTGAAAACTTATGTAAAAGTAATTTTCTTCTATATTATACCCTGAGTTACAAGAACACTTGGGAACTTATAGCTTCTTTATTGCTATGCTATGGTTTAGCACAATATTCTCTACACAGTTCACATATCAAGTGCCGTCTGTTCCCTCACAATAATCGGAAGTTGCAGGTTAACTGGGGTTTTTTAATGCAGTGGCGTGTGAATTCTTAAACATTCTGAAAGAACTCTTTTATTGCATATAAAATAAGTTTTCAAAATTTTCTACGTGGGAAAACAATAATGGATCGGGTTTTCATCACATTCAGTTTTGTGTCTACGAATTGATCTATAAGCGGCGGTTGTGGGCTAGATGTCAGCGCGTTAAACTTCTATGCTGATTGTCTGGGGTTCAATTCCCAGAACCGCAACATCGGATTTTTAACGACCGTTCTCCATTGCAAGACCATTACTTACCAGCAAGGTATTCTGCCCAGTAAATCTTCTCTGGAGTAGAAGTGTTTACATTTCCCATGGTTTGGAGCCCACGTTAAGTTGTAGGTCCTCAATGCCTGTGATACTTTTAAACGCGCAACATGCGCATAAAATCGCTGTGTCGTAAGAGACAAAGCACTTGCAGAAGAAATCATCTACGAGTTCAAAGTTTTTAATTTTTTGCAGATTACGTAATCATAATATTTCATCGTTATTTTCGTAATGAAGAAAATATTTAGCAATATATTGTAGATAGAACATATCTTCTATCTAAAGTAAATTTAATACCACTTCCGGTTATATCCTGGAGTACGAAATGACCGAGGAAATGACCTATCGTGTACGAATTACATAGACTATGAGATTCAAAACTATATTTTCGAAAATAATTCTTAGGAAAAAATAACAACAGCTCGTGCATTTTATTTTATTGAAATGCACGGGATATGATTCCCAAATATCAATGCTTCTTCCTTCTTACAGTCAACATTAATGAAACAAATATAACTCTCTTTTCTTATTAATGGATTATTATGCAAGTCGCTATGGGTTAGTAGCATTGGACAATGTTAAATTACATGCGCATGTGTTGTGACATTCAAATATTTCTGTAGGGATATTTCTAGTCCATCCTGCTCAGAAGTAAACATTTCTCGTTAACGCTCATTAAAGGGCATTAGCATGTATAAATAGTAGTTTGGCAGGTTGTTCAAATAGAAAGAAGATAAAACTAAATTTAAGAGTGCGTAAATATTTGTG